>JAVTVY010053796.1:0-25264 GCA_036873755.1 Hanleya hanleyi
ACGTCGTTCGCGAACTTCTCAAAACAAGCCTGGGGAGTGAATTCTATGACTTGGTATATTTTCGTAATTTCCAGTCCGTGCCTCATATACCACTGAAGCAGAGGGGTACCGACCAAGATTTTTTCGCCAAACATGCTGCCGATCAACATACGCTATGGTCGCGTTAGGTAGTCGTGTTCTTCTGCGTATGCGCGCATATGGGCTCCGATATCATCTCGACTCACCTCGGTGTTTTTGAAGATGGGCGGACATTCGCCAAACGTGTCTTTCAAGTGGGCAGGGACTTGCAGATCACATTCCACGAATCCATAGAGGTCTCCCGTCTCAACAGTGCGTAGGATGTCGGTCATGGTGATAACAGTCCGATAATCCAGTAGTCGGTCGTGAGCGTGTAAGAACGAGTATAACTCAGGTTGACGACGTTGCATGTGGTGGAATTCACATTCCCATAGCTGTTCATAGGCATAGCCCAGTCCACAAATGTAATCTCGATTCTGCTGTACTTCTTCACGTAAGGCGGCCGGGGTCAGTCCACGGCGTTCGTTATAGCGCCCTCCCGCGAACGAACACTCATGACCGTGCCAATAACAGCCGTGAAATTGAAACACGGTCGGTACTGTATTGATGATAGCAAATCCGTCCACGGGAAGGCGCCGATCTCCAATTCGCTTTTCCGTGTGGTTGCCTTGGTGATGGATAGTGACTCCTAGTCGCTGACTTTCCCAATCCAGCCATTGTTCTGCTTGATGTTTCGTAGATCGTTGAGCTCTGAATGCTCGACCCTCAGGGAGCCACCGCGTATAATGACCGGCCGGCATGGGTTTACTCAAACACGATAGGTAGAGGGCATTGGCGTCGAATTCTATTATTTTCTCACACAATTTTTCTCCTCGGATATGGGTCAGCTGTTTCTCATGGCACCGATGGAATATAATACTGGAGCCGCCTACGATATTTCCCTTCAAACAGTCAAACATGTCGGCGTCTTTCTGATCGACGAGAGCGAAGAACGCGGGTAAATCCTGGAACAGATACCGCAGGGTCACACCGGGAATGCTAACACAGTCTTTGAAAACGTCGACACCCATATCTCGGTAGAAGGCGGACATTTTGTCGGTAGCTTCCAGAAAAGGGATGACATCCAAATTGTTGTAATAGACGAGAAAATCCCGGAGAGTTTGCATTCCTTCCCGGACCCACACCTGTTGCAGTTCGGTATATAGGGTGGTAGATAATGCTTCTCCTTTGAGATCGTTGTAAAAGGCCTCCTAGGGTGGTAACTGGGTTTCGTCCAGACGCTCGAGACTCGTCATGTAGTTGTAGGGAAAGCAACTTTTCCTCTCCGCGCAGTCGTACGCTTTCACCCACTGTTCATAGCTGTAATTCGGCGCCAGGTAATTACGTACATCTAAGAATCGGAGTGAAGTTGTGGATAGAGCGACGTGGTTGTTTGTCTTCTTAATAATGAATTTCACATTTCCAGCTTTAGCGAGGTACGGGTACAAGAATTCTTTGATTAAGTTCAAATCATATCGGCCCGAGTTAAATCCAAGGACGGGTAATTGGTTCATGTATTCCAATAACCGCAGTTTCAGTTTCTGCGCATAGGGTTTCGGTGGTTTGCGTTCCTCAATTTCGTCTTCGTCATCGGTATCGTCCTCCTCCTCCCCATCCAATGTTGGAATACGCGCATCAAGTGCCGCTAATACATCACAGTAGATAGTCGACGCGAGATGTGCCGCACTGACTTGACTGAGGGTTTCAAGGTAGTTCATCATCCGTGTAATCAGTTCATGGGGGTCCCCGTTAGATACGAAACACACCGGAGCCGTGTCGTAACCGGGTACGTTGGTGTGAATACTCACACTCAAAGGAATGTGATGCTGGGTCCATTGAGTTTTAGCCGATACCTTTTCCATGGGTTCTAATAGGGCTTCAACATCATAGCACGCTCTGTACGGGAAATAACGGTGGTCCATGGGGACGTCAATACCCTCATCTGCCAGGTCTTCAAAGATGGTCGGAGTGTTGTGGAATACGCCGTTGGGGAATTTCCGTTTGGTGGTCTGGTCACAAATTTTGTCGTGCTTATGTAGGTGCCCAGACTGGTCAAACACGCGTTGGCATTTACTACAGATGTATGACTGGGCATACCTGTTGATGTCCGTGATGTACGAGAAATGCCCGCCAGTGTCCGTTTCGTACAAATTCAATGTTATGGTTGTGTCGTATTTTCCCGGGGAACGATGTACGAGTCGGGCGGTGATTTATGGGTCGTCGGTGTTGTCATCATCCACGTGTTGCTCTAATTTGTATACGACAATGTTTACGTGGAATAAATTTTCCACCACATCCAGTTGTGATAACGGGACCCCGCGAAAGTCCCGATATTTCATGTTCCTTTCACGTAAGTAGTCTTCCCAATACTGGTTGGCCAATTTATCACAATCTTTGGGGGGACGTTTGTTGAGATGAATAGCCAGGCATCGGAATAAACATTTCCGATCAGTGTAGGGCCCATTGCTTCCACTCACTAAGGCGTACATGCCTTCTCTGTGTTTCAACCAGTCCAAGAGATGAATGGGAGCGCCGATAGGGTGGTCGATCATTTTAGTGACGTAAAACGTAACATTGGTTGTCATCTCCACTTGCCATTTTGTGTTGGGGCGTTGTTGTCGTACCCATTCCAAACTATCCAAGTTTTGTAGTTGATCCAGTACCGTGTTCAGGGACGGTCGATGGATAATGGTGAAAGGCTGGCCAAACACCTGGGTATTATTGCTGGGATAATAATAACGGAGCTGGTCTGTCTCTTTATGGCGAAGGATGTATGCAAAAGTGAGATTTAACTTGAAGGCTGTATCTTGGTCGTTGAAGATAGTTTCCACGTAGCTACGTAGACGGATGTTTTCTTCCAACCGGAAATTATATAAGTCCAATATCGGGCGATGCCGATGAAAACAATGGCGTATGGTAGCCCAGTGACGTCGATAAATGTCCCTCACACGCTCGTCTTCGGGCAAGACTTCAACCGGAGGTGCTGCTCGGTCCCCTGGAAAATCTTCACGTCTCATACAGACAGGCTAGGGAGGCAGGCAGGCTGGTAGGCAAGCAGGCAGACTGGTCAGGCAGGCAGGCA
This sequence comes from Hanleya hanleyi, assembly GCA_036873755.1. Taxonomy (NCBI): domain Eukaryota; kingdom Metazoa; phylum Mollusca; class Polyplacophora; order Lepidopleurida; family Hanleyidae; genus Hanleya; species Hanleya hanleyi. Next base: position 3,140 of record JAVTVY010053796.1, read on the forward strand.
GGCTGGTCAGGCAGGCAGGTAGGTCAGATAGCTCCGGAGGGTAGTGCAATGAATACACCAAACCACTAAAAATCACCTCCTTTTATACGTTTTTCTACAACAATTTGAAAGGTCACGTCCCATTCACCCACACCCCCATATAGTCCCATACTAGGGGTATAGGACCAATGTTTGTCCCACTGGGAAACCTACTTCTATACATTTGCGGTATGGTTGTTTGGATTTGTTTTCTTAGTCTCGTCAAGACAAACATGATAGGACGTGTCGCGGAGCGAATCGTTGAAATTTTTGGAAAAAGTCACCGAGGTCTGTATATAGTCCCACACTGGGGATATAGGACCATTGTTTGTCCCACTGGGAAACCTACTTCTATACATTTACGGTATGGTTGTTTGAATTTGTTTTCTTAGTCTCGTCATTTAGAACATGATAGGAAGTATCTCGGAGCGAAACGGTGAAATTTTTGAAAAAAGTTCATGGAGACCCATATAGACCCATATAGTCCCATACTGGTGGTATATGACCAATGTTTGTCCCATTGGGAAACCTACTTCTATACATTCGCGGTATGGTTGTTAGGATTTGTTTTCTTAGTCTCGTCATTTAGAACATGATAGGAAGTGTCCCGGAGCGAAACGGTGAAATTTTTTAAAAAAGTCACCGAGACCCATATAGACCCATATAGTCCCACACTGTGGGTGTAGGACCAATGTTTGTCCCACTGGGAAACCTACTTCTATACATTTGCGGTATGGTTGCTTGGATTTGTTTTCTTAGTCTCGTCAAGACAAACATGATAGGAAGTGTCCCGGCACGAAACGGTGAAATTTTTGAAAAAAGTTCGAGGTCTGTCTATAGCCCCATATAGACCCATATAGACCCATATACTGGGATATGAGCCCAATGTATGTATAAATCCATACGGGGTGGACATATTGGAGTCTAGGTGAGTCCCTGGTGGTCCAATGGTGTCGTATGAGGTCTTATTTTGAAGCTCTCATGCAGGAGCACTTGACTACACTAATGATTCGTCCGTTGTCAATACTCTGCGCATGCGCAGCCTGGCCGTAATATAGAAAGCAGGCATTTTGGGGGGTGTGTGTGGGTGTGTTTGGGTTAGAGATGGGCTATTCACGGTTCGAATGGGTCGAGTGAGGTATCCATGTAAAGCCTATGTGAGGGAGCCTCTGATGGCGTGGATGTGGGGTAGAAATAGGGTCATTCTGCGCATGCGCCGTAGCCAAAGTGTATGGAAATAGACGTTTTTGTGGTCTAGGCGAGCCCCTCATGGGCCTATTGTGTCGCGTGAGGTATCCATGCCGGGCCAAGGTGCGGGCCGGGAAAGTTGGATGTAGTGTTTGAGCATTCTGAAAAAAGCAGAAGTGACGTCACACACACTTGCGCAGACCCACCAAACCACGTGAATGTTAGTCCAGGTGGATGCTCCCCCACCTAGGATTCACATGAATTTAAAAAAATCCACCGTTTCGCTCCGGGACACTTCCTATCATATTCTAAATGACGAGACTAAGAAAACAAATCCAAACAACCATACCGCGAATGTATAGAAGTAGGTTTCCCAGTGGGACAAACATTGGTCATATACCCCTAGTATGGGACTATATGGGTCTATATGGGTCTCCCTGAACTTTTTTCAAAAATTTCACCGTTTCGCTCCGGGACACTTCCTATCATGTTCTAAATGACGAGACTAAGAAAACAAATCCAAACAACCATACCGCAAATGTATAGAAGTAGGTTTCCCAGTGGGACAAACATTGGTCCTATACCCCCAGTGTGGGACTATATACAGACCTCGGTGACTTTTTCCAAAAAATTTCAACGATTCGCTCCGCGACACTTCCTATCATGTTTGTCTTGACGAGACTAAGAAAACAAATCCAAACAACCATACCGCAAATGTATAGAAGTAGGTTTCCCAGTGGGACAAACATTGGTCCTATACCCCTAGTATGGGACTATATGGGGGTGTGGGTGAATGGGGCGTGACCTTTGGACATGTCCAGACTTGTTTGTTATGTACTGGGGTTTTTCCCTGGCATGCCGTTATGTTGTAGGTGCCATGTTGTAGGTGCCATGTTGTAACCGCCATGTTGTAGGCGCCATGTTGTAGCCGCTATGTTGTAGGCGCCATGTTGTAGCCGCCATGTTGTAGCCGCCATGTTGGAAAATTGTTGTAGAAAAACGTATAAAAGGAGGAGATTTTTAGTGGTTTGGTGTATTCATTGCACTACCCTCCGGAGCTATCTGACCTACCTGCCTGCTTGACCAGCCTGCCTGCCTGCCTGCCTGCCTGACCAGTCTGCCTGCTTGCCTACCAGCCTGCCTGCCTCACCAGCCTGCCTGTATGAGACGTGAAGATTTTCCAGGGGATCCAGCAGCACCTCCGGTTGAAGTCTTGCTTGAAGACGAGCTTGTGAGGGACATTTATCGACGTCACTGGGCTACCATACGCCATTGTTTTCATCGGCATCGCCCGATATTGGACTTATATAATTTCCGGTTGGAAGAAAACATCCGTCTAAGTAGCTACGTGGAAGCTATCTTCAACGACCAAGATACAGCCTTCAAGTAGAATCTCACTTTTGGATACATTCTTCGCCATAAAGAGACAGACCAGCTCCGTTATTATTATCCCAGCAATAATACCCGGGTGTTTGACCAGCCTTTCACCATTATCCATCGATCGTCCCTGAACACGGTACTGGATCAACTACAAAACTTGAATAGTTTGGAATGGGTACGACAACAACGCCCCAACACAAAATAGCAAGTGGAGATGACAACCAATGTTACGTTTTACGTCACTAAAATGATCGACCACCCTATCGGCGCTTCCATTCATCTCCCGGACTGGTTGAAACACAGAGAAGGCATGTACGCCTTAGTGAGTGGAAGCAATGGGCCCTACACTGATCGGAAATGTTTATTCCGATGCCTGGCTATTCATCTCAACAAACGTCCACCCAAAGATTGTGATAAATTGGCCAACCAGTATTGGGAAGACTACTTACGTGAAAGGAACATGAAATATCGGGACTTTCGCGGGGTCCCGTTATCACAACTGGATGTGGTGGAAAATTTATTCCACGTGAACATTGTCGTATACAAATTAGAGCAACACGTGGATGATGACAACACCGACGACCCACAACTCACCGCCCGACTCGTACATCGTTCCCCGGGAAAATACGACACAACCATAACATTGAATTTGTACGAAACGGACACTGGCGGGCATTTCGCGTACATCACTGACATCAACAGGTATGCCCAGTCATACATCTGTAGTAAATGCCAACGCGTGTTTGACCAGTCTGGGCACCTACATAAGAACGAGAAAATTTGTGACCAGACCACCAAACGGAAATTCCCCGGCGACGTATTCCACAACACTCCGCCCATCTTTGAAGACCTGGCAGATGAGGGTATGTACGTCCCCATGGACCACCGTTATTTCCCGTACAGAGCGTGCTATGATTTTGAAGCCCTATTAGAACCCATGGAAAAGGTATCGGCTAAAACTCAATGGACCCAGCATCACATTCCTTTGAGTGTGAGTATTCACACCAACGTACCCGGTTACGACACGGCTCCGGTGTGTTTCGTATCTAACGGGGACCCCCATGAACTGATTACACGGATGATGAACTACCTTGAAACCCTCAGTCAAGTCAGTGCGGCACATCTCGCGTCGACTATCTACTGTGATGTATTAGCGGCACTTGATGCGCGTATTCCAACATTGAATGAGGAGGAGGAGGATGATACCGATGACGAAGACGAAAGTGAGGAACGCAAACCACCGAAACCCTATGCGCAGAAACTGAAACTGCGTTTATTGGAATACATGAACCAATTACCTGTCCTTGGATTTAACTCGGGCCGATATGACTTGAACTTAATCAAAGAATTCTTGTACCCGTACCTCGCTAAAGCTGGGAATGTGAAATTCATTATTAAGAAGACAAACAACCACGTCGCTCTATCCACAACTTCACTCCGATTCTTAGATGTACGTAATTACCTGGCGCCGAATTACAGCTATGAACAGTGGGTGAAAGCGTACGACTGCGCGGAGAGGAAAAGTTGCTTTCCCTACAACTACATGACGAGTCTCGAGCGTCTGGACGAAACCGAGTTACCACCCCAGGAGGCCTTTTACAACGATCTCAAAGGAGAAGCATTATCTACCACCCTGTATACCGAACTGCAACAGGTGTGGGTCCGTGAAGGAATGCAATCTCTCCGGGATTTTCTCGTCTATTACAACAATTTGGATGTCATCCCTTTTCTGGAAGCTACCGACAAAATGTCCGCCTTCTACCGAGATATGGGTGTCGACGTATTCAAAGACTGTGTTAGCATTCCCGGTGTGACCCTGCGGTATCTGTTCCAGGATTTACCCACGTTCTTCGCTCTCGTCGATCAGAAAGACGCCGACATGTTTGACTGTTTGAAGGAAAATATCGTAGGCGGCCCCAGTATTATATTCCATCGGTACCATGAGAAACAGCTGGCCCATATCCGAGGAGAAAAATTGTGTGAGAAAATAATAGGATTCGACGCCAATGCCCTCTACCTATCGTGTTTGAGTAAACCCATGCCGGCCGGTCATTATACGCGTTGGCTCCCTGAGGGTCGAGCATTCAGAGCTCAACGATCTACGAAACATCAAGCAGAACAATGGCTGGATTGGGAAAGTCAGCGACGAGGCGTCACTTTCCATCACCAAGGCAACCACACGGAAAAGCGAATTGGAGATCGGCGCCTTCCCGTGGACGGATTTGCTATCATCAATACAGTACCGACCGTGTTTCAATTTCACGGCTGTTATTGGCACGGTCATGAGTGTTCGTTCGCGGGAGGGCGCTATAACGAACGCCGTGAACTTACCCCGGCCGCCTTACGTGAAGAAGTACAGCAGAATCGAGATTACATTTGTGGACTGGGCTATGCCTATGAACAGCTATGGGAATGTGAATTCCACCACATGCAACGTCGTCAACCTGAGTTATACTCGTTCTTACACGCTCACGACCGACTACTGGATTATCGGACTGTTATCACCATGACCGACATCCTACGCACTGTTGAGACGGGAGACCTCTATGGATTCGTGGAATGTGATCTGCAAGTCCCTGATCACTTGAAAGACACGTTTGGCGAATGTCCGCCCATCTTCAAAAACACCGAGGTGAGTCGAGATGATATCGGAGCCCATATGCGCGCATACGCTGAAGAACACGACTACCTAACGCGACCACAGCGTATGTTGATCGGCAGCATGTTTGGCGAAAAAATCTTGGTCGGTACCCCTCTGCTTCAGTGGTATATGAGGCACGGACTGGAAATTACGAAAATATACCAAGTCATAGAATTCACCCCCCAGGCTTGTTTTGAGAAGTTCGCGAACGACGTCACTACCGCCCGTCGCCAAGGAGACGCCGACCCCAGTAAAGCCATCATCGGGGAAACGATGAAATTACTTGGGAACAGCGGATATGGAAAAACGGTAACGAACCAGGACCGTCACGTGACCGTGAACATTTGTACCACGAAACAAGCCCGCAAACGCGTGAATTCGCCTCTATACCGACACATGGAGATGATTGACGACACCACCTACGAAGTGACGTCAGCCAAACAGACCATCACATATAACCTGCCGCTCCAAATAGGATGTATGGTGTACCAGCTGGCCAAACTGCGAATGCTGGAATTCATATACGATTTCATGGGCGTGTATTTCCACCAATCAGACTGGCAATTGATAGAAATGGATACCGACTCAGCATACATGGCCGTTTCCAACCCGGACTGGGAGTCACTCGTCAAACCAGAATTACGTGCACAATATAAGGCGGAACGGGACCAGTGGCTACCCCGACGCGACCACTACACCTACGACAAGCGGACGCCCGGCCTGTTTAAACTAGAGTGGAGCGGTGATGCCATGATCGCCCTGTGTTCGAAAACTTACTTTTGTGACGGTGATGACAACAAATTCAGTTGTAAGGGGTGAGTCGACGCGACTCCAACATCAACAAGGCCCTGTACCTGAATGTCCTCCAGAGCCAGGCCAGTGCGAGTGGCACTAACCGAGGTTTCCGTATCATCGACCACCAGATGCGCTCGTATACCCAGGAACGGGACGCCTTCACATACTTTTACCCCAAGCGCAAAGTCCTGCCCGATGGTGTGACTACAACCTATCTTGACATTTAGAGTGATAAATACGAACACTGCGAATATTCCACTGGACTAACGAACTGTTCTATAATTCAATTTTTATGGGTACCAAACGCCGTTGATAAGACAGTTATATGTTCTATGAGTACTGATGATATTGCACCGGACTAACGAATTAACTGTTGTATATAGGTTCAATAATTCAATTCAATTTGATGGGTACCAACCGCCTTTGATAAGGCATGATAAGAGGAACTCACTGTTGTATATATGTTCTATGAGTACTGCGGCTATTGCACCGGCCTTGTTGGGCTGAATTAACTGCTGTATATATGTTGTGTTTTCTGTTATAAAATGTGTGTTTTCTTCCATACAACATTGTGAGTTTGGCAATGTACAAGCCCCCCTGTTCTGGGCTTCAGTTTTCACATGGTTGTTCTCACGTTGTTGTTGTTACTGAATAAAAAACAAGAGATCTCACCAAAAAACCCTGTCTTGTGTGTTTTATTCATAATGCATAAATGCCCAATGTGGAGATTCAGTCAAACTGAAATCAGTGGTGTAGGATGAGGCCAAAATGTAACCCATCAGTATTAGAATGCAAGAGCACTATAGTAAAATAGAGAGCCAATGAAATCAGCCCACAGACGAAGTACGTGTTTTGGTCTAGGTTTGGAGCGGGCATTTCATTGAGGTGCGTGTAAAGGAAGACGGTGAGTGAAGACTCGTCAAACACGTATAGATTAAGTTTATTACTATAAGTTCTATGTAGCGCGCTGCGGCCGGGGAAACCCCCCAGTCAGGGTGTACATTCCGTGGGACTACTTTCTGCCCGCGGAGACAGACCGCATTACCACCAGACCGCATTACCGCGGAGGAATACAAAGGTCAAAAGAACTATTTTTGACCTGCAAAAATTGGAACTCTCCTGTATTCGGAGGTATTTTTTGGTCACAAGTCTGGTGGCGCCCTCTGGCGGCTATCCTCGGAAAAATTGTTCAAACAGAGTTATCTGCCCTTAAAAACGACTCAATTTAACTTTTATATACTACTGATATGATAATCTAGCGGCCAATATGTGTTATCTCTGCTATCATACTTCCACTTGTGTAAAAGTGGAAGCTATGGTAACGACGATCTACAAGGATACCTGTAGCCAATTAGAACCAATACGGAGGAATGATGCTAATGAATTAGCAATTTAAGGCCTCCTTAAGGGCAGTACACAAATTTATGTCTGTGAATATTAAGTAGAAACCATTCTTAGAATGTTGAAGTTATCGATATTGCTCGGGCTATCAATATTGAGATTTTTTTTTGAGACAATAACATTTAATGCTAAAGATTTTGTCAAATGGAACAATAGCGCCAACTACGTACCCCAAACACAGAACGCAAGAGAACATTCAACGTTAGTTCCCTTTAGCCCTGCTTCTCTACGACCGAAGATGACCTATGAATATATCGTAATATGCGGAGGCTAGAAGACACTCGATCTAGAGAGAAATGCATCAAACTGGGAACAGTTGAACGAACTCCGATGCTCGTGACAACTTGTTTAGTCTCATTTATAATGGTTCACACAGGTCAAGAGAGGGATATGAAGGCGTGAGCTGGGGGCATACGGAAACAATAAGATAACAATGAGCCCAGACTGAATCTCGGTGCAGCAGGATTTTATTTTTTATTTATTTTACCATATTTTTGGCCAAACCTGGTTTCACGTATCCACCAGTTTTCAGAAAATATATATGTACACAAGGTTTGATACATTTTGAGATCCTATAGCGTGGGTTATCTTTAGAAACAATTTGAGAATGTTTATTTCTTCTGTTAGTTTGATACCCAAATAATTAGTGTAGGTGATTTTAGATGCCTTCTTCCAATGTTGATTAAGGAACGCCTGCATGCGGAATTTTAGTTATCACATTTCTGTAAAGACAAATGTGACAATCTGGTGGTAACTGTGTTCTACAGCGAAATATTGCATAGTTGAATTCACTGTATGCAAACATATATTGTATACAAACTTATCACGAGGACTGTATATGTATCAGCAACACAGCAATTTTGATGGCCAATATTGAAAAACATGCATGTGTTCTATGTATTTCATTAAAATGACAGAAAAAATGACAAAATGTCATTTATTTCATTTTCGGGTTCAACACCAAATTTCGATTAAAGGCAACATCAAACCTAATGGTCTGCAGTTGTCGTGTTTAATGGTTTTGGTCTGAATTGGTTCTTGGTGTGTGTCTCCGGGCTAACATTTGTCGTCTTTGCTTCACAGTAGACCTATATTTCGACTTTGTTTATTGCAAATAATCGCCGCGTGACAAAAATTATTTTATGCAGGTCAAGTGATTCATATGATATGAAAATAAACAAATATATCGATCACATTTCTTACGACGAGTGAGACAGAAAGCTCGGACAGAAAGGTTTATATCTGCAATCATTCTGCATCGAACACTTGTAATCTGATACATCACTTTTTTATTTCAGGTGTGGTGTAAGAGTTCACTTTATTTCTCCGATACTAGATCAGATATTCCAGTCGCCGTAATTGCAAATTTCATGAATGATTACAGGGTGATTGCCAAAAGATAATATGAACAGATCATGTGACACAGTTGAATGTTGCAACATAGTGGGGTGTTTTTCATAAACAAACTAATAAAAAATCGAATTTTGATTATCTTTCTAACGATAACTCAGATACACAGCATGGAAAACCAATAAATTTATTCTGCCGTCATACCAAACCAAATACTTGCAATATGAAAAACACTTTCCTTATTCTACTGAAGAAATAAAAAAAGGTTAGAATATGTTTTGCAAAATATATATTTTTCTCAAATTTAGGGGGGGGGTGGTGGGGTAACATTTTACGGTATTTCTCTGACACTAAACCCGATGTTCCGATCTTTTTATTGGCATTGTGTAGGTGGATAGGTGGCACAAATTTTGATGTGCTAATGAAGTTATTCCATTTATGTCATGTCACTGTGATATGTATTTTATGGAATGTAAAAAGTTAAAAAAAAAAGAGTTTTTGGCCTAATTTCTCAACAATTTTTGTCAATGGGTCAGTTATACAGTTCAGATGACCAGCACTATTTCTCTACGAGAAAACCTATGCAATACCTGTAATTTGAAATAAGATTTGCTTAATTTGCTAAGAAAATTGAAAAGTTATGAATGTTCTCTTGAAATTGATGATTTTTTTCAAGCTGCTAGAGACAAAACTTTGCAACATTTTACAATATATAATAATGATGTGCGTGACCACCCTGCTTCCAAACCCGTCTGGCCGGTTTCCTCTTCCTTCCGCCAGTTGAACGCTGGTCAATTGTAGCACCAGGCACATGCAAATCCAATAATGAAACAATTGTGGCAGTACCTGGCGACCTGACACCTGCTAATGAAATTTCTGTCGCTATTGCGGTAACTGTGACGTTAGTAGTTGCTACACAGTTTCTCTCCAGTTCCCAACAGTAATGGTTGGCGTGTTCGAGACGAGATCAAGTCAGCTCTCTCAAAATAAATGCAGCTGTAGGGGAGATTGGGGTACAGTCGGACATGGGGCACAGTGGTACAAGCCGTCTAGCTCCTTTGTTCAGAAGAAGAAGCACATTACATTACTATCAACAGAAAGCTATCACCCTCATACAAGTTCTATACTGATTACAAGTAAAACCTATCAATGGTAAAAAATTAAGGACACAAAAATTGTTTTTGAGCAGTCCAAGTAAATTTTTAGGACTGAGGATGATAGTTCGTTATGAGAAGTTTTCAGCGGTACTTCATTGCTGTTTTGTTACTACTGAGAGAGGATGAACAAAGGTACACTTTAATTATATCGATTTAATATCTCAGCTGTATGTATTAGTTTTTTGTCATGAAAAGGAATATATCATGCACCTGGGGCAGAGTGGGACACTTTTGGCGGGGCAAACTGGGACAATAATACTCAAATGGTGAAATTTCCTTTCATCCTAAAATGCCATCAAAGTGCATTATTTTGTTTCCTGGATGGTAGTATTTGCTAATCCTATCAGATTTGATGAGTTTTACTAAAACTTTCAAAGTGAAATGCTTTCGTTAGGATGAGAATCACACAAAATATTTTTTTCGTCAAATTTGACTCCTGGGAAATATTTTACGTACAGCAGGGGCATAAAATAGCAACTAACTTAACCACCGCTGTTGAATCTTCTAAACTCCTATGAAACATGTTAGCATATACTTCTTATAATATGTATTTTGATTATTGTCCCATCGCACCCCAGTGGGTGTCCCAGACATGCCAGAGTACCCCATAGTGGGGCAAACTGGGACACATTTTTTTACATTTTTAAAACAGAATTCTGGAGAAAAGTATAGTAGATATTTCAGATTGTTTTGTATGGCTATGTCATAATAGTTATAAGTTATAATGAGAGTATACAAGGCTACACTACAAGATAATAATAACAGAGATTTTCGCAAAAAGGTGAAAAATGTCCCAGTGTACTCCAATCTCCCCTACATCTACATCATGATTGCCAACGTCTCTTGCCAACGTCCCATTTGAAACATCGTTCGTCGGCTGCCAACATTTGTCTAATGTCGCTGCTTTGTCTGGTTGAAACACACGAAGTAATCGCAACACAACGTAAGCCGCGAAATATGGGACGTTTCCCTTACTAACGGATCTTACTCATCATATACGATTTTCAAAAATGCATATGAGACCATATAAAATCACCATGATATACTTTATTCAATGTCACATCCAATGGAACTGAATTTCAGTCTTTCTATATCGAATGCAAAATTTAGTGGTACAAAGTATGTAGCAAAGTCAAGTGTTACATTGTGAGAAATATATTTCCAGTACTTGGTCCACAGGCAGTAGACATCTTGATGAAGTTGCATAACTTGACCTGTTTGGTAATGAAAGGAGACATTAACCCTATCTGACCTTTGCGCTTTGGGACCTGTCCAGGCCTGGTGAAGGCCATTTCGGCCCCTTTAAATATTTTTCTTATCTCTTGATCTGGAAATCTGAAATTTAAACATCATACGCTTGCTCCACTAAAATATGTAAAAAAAGATCCAAGATGACCGCTCTGATGACGTCAGTGACGTCATTTTCAAAAAAGGTATTTTTTGGTAAGATTTTTCGAGTTTTTCATTTATGTCTTTTTTTCACAACCTGGATAACATTAGTAAATAATAATCCAAAATAGTTTGCCCACTTTTCCTCGCAGAAAAGCAGCAATTTGAAGAAAAATGACGGAATCATCACTTTCTGGAACCTAACATGTCTGCCATTTTCCCATGATCCTCTGCTCGAGGGTTAATCAAACAAGACAAAAATTACCACAATCTGATAAACTAAATGTTAGGTAGTTTCAGCTCTCAAGTTTTTATCGTCCCGGAGATAGGGAAGAAAGTTTGTTCAGGAGGCTATAATGGCCACCCAGGCATGGTAGGTTCAAAGGAAACGAGAATTCATGATAAATTCGCGTATAAATCTGAGAAGTAGATAATGACAAAACGGATTTCAGATGGCTGCTATCTTGAATTGCAGTATGATCGCCGATACGATATCCGTTGTTCCGCCGTCTGAAGATGTTCCCATGGACTTGTTGGTAGAGCAACTAGAATAAATTTCGAACCCTGTTTAGATAACACGAAGATTATGTTCAGACTATGACCATCTCGGAATAAAATATGGCCGCTGCTACGCGATGCCTTTAAGTCATCATCTATGGTTGAAAATGTAGGTGAAACAACTCAAAGTTCGTAGTCAGCTTAGTTAAATAAATATTGATAAAACTATATCATATAAAACATAAGATGGCCAATTTTGAAGGCAGTTGATAGCGCTCGGAATGCCATGACCCTCGAAATGGACTACTAACCAATGGATAAATATTAAAAACTCCATGCCATATTGGTAAAACATAAGTTTCAGTTGGTAGTGTTCACCCTGGTGGTTGATTGGAAAATGGCAACATCAAAATTATTCTACATACATTTTAGAGTCATTTTAATTCCCACAAAATTGAAGCATGTGGTCTAGAAATGCTTTCAAATTGTTTAATTGTTCTCTCACTAGCAATAGAGTGAATGCAACAATTACATGTAGGGTACATGAATGTAAAGAGGGAAACATCCAACTTGTGTCCAAAAATACCTTTATGGTAAAAGAAATAACCAAACGCAAAAGGTATATATTCAAAATCTACGCCATTCGCCAACTCAAAAGTGACATTTCCAACAATGCTATTAAATTCAGTTTAATATCTTAAGCGTTTGATTGAAGGTTCACTCCGGAAATATTGAAAATAGATCCGGTGTGGAGGCTAAGAATGTCCGGTGGCTAAGGTATCTCCCAACCCAGCTAGGACACTTTTCTCTACATTGGAGACAAGTGTCCGTCCTTGGATGCGATAGAAAAGGATATGAAACGGGACACTAATCATCGGGACATTCTTATCCATCACACCGTCTAGAATCCAGGCTTTCACGAGGAACTGAAAATGGAAGAAAAGCCGAGAAAATGAATCCAATCCTGAGTGTCTCTGTGGCCTGGTCTGTTTATATCCTATGCTTATTAAAATACATATAATTGTGCTATTGAGTACAGTGGATCTGGATGAATATCGTCGAGTCAAACAGGTCGGCGATCTATAAAACACTTACGAAACCTTTTATTTTGTGAGAGGCAATGTGGCCGTGATATTTAGAGTGCCTATCCTGTACGTCCAAGCGAATGTCGTAATTAATATACGATGTGGTTTTAATTTCATTTCTTACGGGTGTATATACGTGTACCTGTATATGTACATATGAAAATAACGACTAAATAGCATTTTAGTGGAAATTTCTCAAGTATTTCTCTCTCAGCTTTCAAATGCAGCTCACTTTTACAGAGCCACATCCGGAACATTTAGAGATCATTGAAGACTTTAACAAACCTGTCACAGCCGGCGATAACGTGAGAGTGACTTGTGCTGTACAAGCCGGAAACCAGGTTCCCGAGTTTCGATGGAATTGTGGGGACTGGCGTGGAGGCATCGATTTTAAAAATGGTACAACTTACTATAATAGAATCTACCTGACAGCACGCGGCGCCATTAACAACAGTACGTGCACATGCGAGATACAGACGAAGTCTCGATGGAAAAACAGCGTCGGAAAACAGTTCCAGGTAATATGTAAGTTACAATCTAAAGTAACTGAGTATAGAGGCCTCATATTAATTGCCGGTATATTTATTTCAATGTATACACAGGATCAAGGGATATCACATATTATCACATATTCTTTAACATGTATTTTATTCTTTTTACTCTCTAACTCCAATATGAGTGGAATTTGATCCTACTAAAGTTCGGAGCGGAAACATTCTAACCTTGCGTCAACTTCATCCTTTCCTTGAGTGAAATTGTTGTAAATACTTTGTCTTGACTGATTTCAAAACTACCCATATCTGATTGAATGTCACTCAAATTCAGTTTGACCGATTTCTAGTCTTACTTATTCCTAGGACTTTACAGACTAGATGCATCAGATGCATTCTCTATTCACCTCCACAATTCAACGTTATACGTTAATATATGCAGAACAGAATGCAGGATGCATCATCTGTCCAAACAGGGAACAAAAGAAAAAAAACTAATTTTAGCTTCAATTGCCAATTGTGCGATATAGATAAAGTGCAATGACAGTTCGCTAAGAGTATTTTAGGTGTAAACTAGGTCCACTCCGAACTGGACTTATGATGAAATTGGGATGTTTCTAGTGAGTTTAAAAGTAAACATCCGAATGATATCATACTGGCTGAAGCTGTTTGAAGGAAATAGCACACAGTTCTGTACTTTATTGTCTGTCTTAAACCAAAGCCCTTGGTTGAACGAAATAGGGAATATCCTACAAACTGCTTGTTTCAATACTGTATGGCTATCTCGAGAGAGAGAGAAAATGAAGAGATTCTTTATCCTTACTGACCTGGAAGTGGGCGAGAGCACTTTTCGCCCCATCCACGGTTGGTGTTTTCATCCTATCTCCGAAACGACAGAACCTTGAGAGCAGATATTCCGTGACTTTATAGTCTATCACACTGGGATCATTGCGAAACTATTTGCTTATCCCCCAAGCAGAGGATCATGGATAAAATGAGGATCTTGTGTTGTAACAGAAAGTGATGTTTTTTCATATTTCTTCAAAATTATTGCTTTTCTGAAAGGAAAAGCAAACGAAAGCTATTTTAGTTCACATCAAATTATTATTTACTAAATTTATCATACAGTTTTTGCGAAGAAAACAAACAAATAACAAATTTGACCGAAAATCGACCAAAAAAGACTGTAACGTCAACTTGACGGCTGTTTTGATTTATACTACATTTTCTTAACGTGGTTGACCCAAAGATATAGTGGGGTAAGTGTCAGCACTCTAGCCTCTGGGATAGCAAAAGTATATAGGTCCCCCTCCGCAGGATGCGGTACACCCCAAATCGCTCACGTCAGATAGGTGTAAGAATAACCGGAAGACGTTTAAAAACTATTGAAAGAAACCTAATGAAACTGTGTAAATATATATAAAAACTGGTACTCAGGTCCTTAACCCCATCTGCTCTGGACGATTTGGGACCTTTCCCGGCATGGGGGAGTGGGGGGGTGGGTCATTTCGCCCCCCACCCCCGCTCCCCCCTTAAATAATTTTCTTAGTTTTTTGATCTAGGGGGCTGAAACTTACCACACCTTGGGCTAAGCTCTGCTAGAAAATGCAAAAAAATACAAGATGGCCGCCATGATTACGTCACCGTGACGTCATTTAAAAAAAGACATTTTTAAACGATTTAAGTCATATTTGTCGATTGTCTTATTTGTGTATGGTATGAAATAAGATAGCTTTTTCCCACTTCTTGCAGAAAAGCAGATATTTTGAAGAAAAATGACGAAAAAAACTCAAAACTTTTCTGGTACATCTTGAATTTACCCATGATCCTCTTTTCGGGGTTATGCAAATAGGCTCAAAATTACTCCGAAACGATAAGCGACAAAGTCACGGAGTGTCAGCTCTCAAGTTTTCGTTGTTCCGAAGATAAGAGTAGAAAGAAAGGAAGTAATGACTGATGAGCTATGTCATGTATGTTATTTGTAAATGTGCATCAGGAAAATCGAGTAATGTATATCAGGAAAATTTAAAAACAATATCACTTATTGTCAGGTATATACATGTACTGTATGACACTTCATTCTGTATTTGTATAGATATGCATGTATAAGAATTGCTCGATTGTCGTTCCCAATTCATCTTAATATAAATAACTGAGCATGCACCACACGTATCGCCCAGGTGGATTTTTTGAGCGATTAAACTAAAACTGAAAAGAGACTAAATTGGCAGGAAAATAACACCTAAATTCGTACTGCGTAAAGCAATGTTATTCTGATTGACAAGACTTTATTTCAGACGCTAAATTGTGAATAACGGAAGAAGTACGTTTAACGAAGTGATGAAGCCATTTTATACTTTCCGATGCCATCCGGAGTGCTTGTTTGTAATGTCGATAGAAAATAGAACAATGCAAAACGAATGGTTTTCGAAATTTTCGATCGATTTTCTCGATATCACTTTTTATTCGCCTTTTTTTGACCAATTGAGAATGAATGGTTTTCTATTGATCGAGAGAATGTCGAGTAATTTTGTTCGAGAAAGCTTCGAAAGGATATCGCGAAACCATCGAGAGGTGAATAAATACAATTACGTCATTCAGCTGTTAATTCGCCGTATGTAACAGGCCAACATGTTGTTTTAACAATGCAACACTTACCTACAATGTTTGCTGCGATTTTTAAAGAGACTGAACGTTGAAAATCACATTTTCATAAGTAGCATACTTTCAAGAAAATCAATGAATATACGCCGGCGATACTCATTTCGGACGAACATCCGATCGCCTAAGCGACCCACCACCGGTCTGAAACTTGAGTGCTTTAAACCAAACAGGGGATATCATCGGCATTATATTTTGGTTGCATGTATAATACCGGATGTATACTTTAGGAAAACACTTCTGAGTATTTATGTAGCATGCGTTTATCCGTGAGACGATCACATGTATGAATATTCAGTTCTACATGGACTTCGATACACTTTCTAGAGATTAGCCTGGTTCCTTGGACTACTGGTATGCAATGTAACATGTTAGTCAGGGTTTTTCTATACTGAGAACAGTTCTCGATGGTTTCTTGACTGATTCGCGATATCGTTTTTCTTTCGAAAGTTCTTTCCCGAAAGAAAACCAGTCAAAAAAAAAAACGAAAGAAAACCCGGCCACGTCGCGAATCATTGAAGGTTTTCAGATAAAAATTCTAAATTCGCTCTTACATTTTAAGTTCTCGATATCAGGAAAAATCACAAATTTCTCTACGAAAAAAAGAAAAGATTTCCTAATAGGTTCCTTTGTTATTTGGACCTGTGATCAAGCAAATATCCAAACGATGTTTTCGTGTCAAATAGTTTCAGCTAATTTTCATCGTTCAGTCCGCAGGTTCTGTACTAGTATTAATGTTACGTTTTTAGGTCAACAAATTTGATCGACGATCCGGTTTAGAATTAAACTGTTGGAACTAGTTTACTGGTCAGCTGATAAATTTTATCTCGCTGCCTTCCTATTAATAGTTACCTACATAAAGAAGCATAGTGATATCAGTTTATTTCGAATATTTACTTCAAACCTTAGAAATCCCTTGGATCGATTGCAACGAAATATGATCTCTGCCTTTTAATACACAGATGGACCAGATCGCTCCAAGATCACCGTAAACAAGCCGGTGAAGGAAGGTCAAACAGCTACTGTGACCTGTGAAGTTACCAAATCTAATCCTGCTCCCAATCTCTTCTGGTATATGGGCGAGAGACTTCTTCGTGTATCAACGCCGATTGAAGAAACCAATGACGAGTACGGAGGCTTTAATGTGAAACAGCAATTCACATTCACAGCCAAACGTTGGCACCTGAGGCGTAGTATCAAATGTATGGCCTATAATCCCTCGAGTGGAAATTTGACGTCTAACGAGCTATCTATTGATGTCCAGAGTAAGTTACGTTGTTTGAAAAGGTATTCAGGGCTTATATTTTCTCTAACTAGCTCAATAGCTGAATCCTAGCGCAATCTGACTGTCCACAACATGACCAATATGGATTTGGCGACAGCATTCCAAAGGTTTTGAAGGTTATTCACAAATCCTCTTCATACGAAACATGTATATCGTAGTCACGATGGGCGAGAGAATATTCCGACCATTGATATAGGCCCACAATCATCGCCATTCCAGCCATTAATCTGGGTCAACAACCATCGCCACTAAAGCCCCGTAACATGTACTGCATCAGTACAGGATATTTGCCGAACGCGGAAAAAAGATTAACATAGAGTTTCTCCAACTATTTTATTAGTATGTGCGAATTTTTACAGTGCTTGTGTATGATAGTAGGTGGCGGGAGTTCAAGGTGTTCTTCGCTCGGTCTGCATATATACCGTAGGCATATTCTCGAAACAAACTCTGATGATCAGCCATTTTAGCCAGAGACGAGTAGTCAAGAAAAGCTGCTTCAAAAATCTGGAAGTTCTCAGGCTCTCAAGCATTGCTCCTAATATCAAAAGCGGTCCAATGTTTGTTTGTTTGTTTGTTCGTTTATTCACCAGATAAAACATATGTAGGCCTACAATAAAGTTAAAATTGATACACATACATCATGAAAATCTGGCGGGATGAAAACCCCAAAGGGCTTGTAATGTCCCAAGTAATATAAAACTAAATATTTAAAGACAGATTTATACAGGATTTAGATAGACAAGACTGGGTGAAGATTAAGTATAAATTAGGTGAATAAACAGAGATCATAAATGAACAATAAACAGAGATTATAAATGAACAATGTGCATTTGTTTGCCATATAACATATTCCTGGGTCGGTGAGAGCCTTATACATTAAGTAAATATTCTTTCAGTTTTGATTTGAATAGTGATATGGATTCGCATGACTTTAAGGTTGACGGCAGCTTGTTCCATTCTTTTGGAGCAATGATTTTCGGAGTATGTAAAGAAAGATTTGTCCGATAGAAAGGTCGATATAAATTATACAAATGACCGCGCGTAGGGTAGGCGTGTACCTGGATCTATCTCGTAAAATAATTTTGAAATCGAACTGGAACTAAATCGAATTTATGAAGAAACTTATGGGCAAACTGGAGAGTGAGGTAAAGGTTCAGCTCTGACAATCTCAGGATCTTGTAGGAGGCAAACAAAGGCGCAGTGTGCTCAAGTCTAGAGCTCAGTGAAATAATTCTAACGACTCTCTTCTGCAGTAAAACAAGTGTATGAAGATGACTCAGATAAGTATTAGACCATACCACATTGCAATAAGATATATATGGATAAATCAAAGAATAATAAATAATGTAAAGGGTTCTTTTAGTAAGGGCTCCTTTGATGCAGTTTAGGACACCTATGTTTCTAGAGATTATTTTACATATTTTATTTATATGGGTAGTCCATGTTAACTTATCATTCACATAAACTCCAAGAAATTTGAATGACTTAACTTGTTCTATACTGAACCCTAAAACAGATAACGTTGGCGTAAAATCTAAACGTGCATGTGAATGTGGCTGAATAAGCATGAATTTTGTTTTCTCATGGTTTAAGGATAACATGTTGCTTGAAAACCAGTTGTACATAAAATGAAGCTCAGCAGACATAGTTTGAAAAAGGGAAAGAGGATTTTCATCGGACAGTATTACACTTGTATCATCAGCAAACAGGATAATTTCTGAAGAGTGAATAGCCATATTTAAATCGTTAATGTATATGAGAAATAGTATAGGTCCTAGTATAGACCCTTGTGGAACACCACACGTAACAAGACCTGGTGACGAAATAGTATCGTTATATAATGTAGATTGATAACGGTCTGTCAAGTAACTTTTAAACCAATGGTTACTGATACCCCGAAAGCCGTAGTAACTCATTTTTTCTACTAAAATAGTATGATTGACTGTGTCGAATGCCTTAGAAAGATCTAAAAATGTCACAATGCTGAATTGTTTAGATTCCTTAGCGGTGACCAGGGCTTCGTGCAATGAAAGAACAGCAAGGAAAGTAGAATGGTTTTTTCTGAAGCCAAATTGATTCGCGCAAAGAATGTTCATTTTTTCTAGGAAATCAGTTATTCGAGAGGCCGCGGCCTTTTCAAGAATTTTGCTATAGCACGGTAAAACGGATATAGGCCGATAATTTTTCAATAAGTGGGTATCACCAGATTTGAATATTGGTGACAGTTTAGCGATTTTCATGGCAGACGGGAAAACTCCTGTTTGGAAGGATAGATTTATAATACAACATAAAGGTGACGCAATGTCACTGGCAACCAGTTTGACCATAGACATACATATTCCGTCAATACCAGGTGCGGCACATTTCGAATTTAGTATAAGCTCCGTTACCTCTGCTGCACTGGATGGAGTAAATTCAAAATCCTCATCTGTTGGGTTCTTCAAGAATTCGGAATACTCTACATTTACATTAGGTATTTTATCAGCAAGTTTGCTAGCTACGGTACAAAAGTATTCGTTAAAACTATTCGCGACTTCAAGAGGATCTGTTATTTCTCGGTCACCAATTAGAAATGAACTGGAGGTACTGCTTTTGCTAGATCTATTAAGAAGTTGATTGATAATCTTCCATGTGCCTTTAATATCATTATTGTATGTATTGAATCTATCATGAAAGAACTGGTTTTTTGCCGTTTTGAGAAGATGGTTCAATTTGTTTCTGTATTGGCGATATTGGCGTCGGATACTTACATCATTAAGACGAAGTTGTAGATTAAAGAGTCTGTTCTTCTCACGGATCGAATGAAGAAGAGCAGGCGTCACCCAAGGTTTAAGTATTTTATAACTGGATATGCGTGTCTCCTCAAGAGGAAAACAGTCATCGAAAATATTCATAAAATCATTTTGAAATGATTCATAAGCTTCGTTTACATCGCCGGTTTCACTGATCATAGGATTCCAATCACATCGTTTTATTTTATCTACAAATATATCTTTGCTTTCGGGGGTAAATTTTCGCGATACTCTAGTGGTTGGCTGATTGACATAAGAGGAGACGGTATCGTCAATGAGAAAAATGGGGAAGTGATCGGATATGTCGGTTAATAGGATACCAGATATAATAGGTGCATCATAGGAATTAGAAAATATGTTATCAATTAATGTCGCAGAATGGGAAGTAACTCTGGTAGGTTTCCTGATTGATGGAAAAAAGTGATAAGACATCATTGTTTCAAGAAAATGTTTTGAAGGTAAATGGGTATCAACTTTAAACAAGTCAACGTTGAAGTCACCCATAAGAAAACATCGCTTTCTCCCAGATTTCGTTCGCTTTAAGGTATCATTCAGGCTAACATTGAATTGTTCGACACTTTTCCCCGGTGGGCGATAAAATAAACCGATAATGTACTTGCTAGGACTTTGACTTTTACCATTATTCTGGGTAGGGTTTTCAATTTCTACAAAGAGAGATTCATACTGGTCGTCGTTATGAGCTGACAGGTCTTCTCTGACAATACACGATTTGACGTCGCTTCTAACGTACATGACAAGGCCTCCGCCTTTCTTGTTAGATCTAGATGAGGTAAAAGGAGTATAACCAGGGATGTCAAATAATTTCTCAATTTTGGGGTCCAGCCAACTTTCAGAAATGCCCAGGACAGAGAAATGTAGATTGAGATTAGAAATGGACCCCACTATTTCAGTATAATGTTTTCTTAAACTACGGGCATTGATGTGTAAAATAGATAAATTATCACTCCGGAGCGATGGTAGATCGTTCAATTTTTCATTAAAGGAATCTTCTTCAATATAATTAGATTGGTGTACTCTTAGTTTATCCCAGTGATCAGCTTCATAAAAGTTATCATCAGTCAGGTAGCGCTCGGCTTCATCTATATTCAGTTTCAGTGGATTAAAACACATATTTTGATAATCGAAAGTTTTGTTACAAGAGGTACTATTATCATAAGTGTTAGGAATTTCATCTATATTGCTAAAAGGTAACGAGTCCCAGTTATCATAAGGAACGCCGTCAATACCATCACTATTATCCATCATAAATATATATTATATGTGGACAGTAGTATACAAAGCGCAAGTAGGCTTAATAACCCCCCACTGCGCATGCGCGAGAACAGAAAATGGGGAGGATTTGGGGGGGTATTGGGGGGTGTGTGGGGGGTGTGTTGTGCGCAGGTATGACGTCACTTCCGGTTGGGGTGAATGGGGCGTGACCTTGGGGGCATGTATTTCTCCGCGGTGATGCGGTCTGGCGGTAATGCGGTCTGCCTCTGCGGTCCGAAAGTAGTCCCAAAACCGTGGGTTTTCGTGAGAATGTTCGGCAATCTGTAGGCACCGCTAGTGGACCGATGGGGTCGAGTGAGGTATCAAAGTGAAGCTTAGGTGAAGGGGCATCTAATGGGATGGGTGTGGGGTTGACATATCGTCATTCTGCGCATGCGCGGCGGCCGAAGGGTATGAAAATAGCCTATTTGGAGCTAGGGGAGCCCCTAGTGGACCGATGGGGTCGAGTGAGGTATCAAAGTGAAGCATCGATGAAGGGGCATCTAATGGACTGGGTGTGGGGTTGAATTAGGGTCATTCTGCGCATGCGCGGTGGCCGAAGGGTATGAAAATAGCCTTTTTGGAGCTAGGGGAGCCCCTAGTGGGACGATGGGGTCGAGTGAGGTATCAAAGTGAAGCATCCATGAAGGGGCATCTAATGGACTGGGTGTGGGGTGAATTAGGGTTATTCTGCGCATGCGCGGTGGCCCAAGTATGGAAAT
>JAVTVY010053797.1:0-25079 GCA_036873755.1 Hanleya hanleyi
TCCAAAATGACATGTATATTCCCTTGATTCTACCCGCGAAGGATCTCTTCAAATTTGAGGTGTTTCTCCTGGTTTTCCTTCTCGAGCTGATCTCCATGGTAACGGAAGTCATACATCTGACATGCGCTGTTCGGAGTTCCGGCGTGATACTGTGCTTCAACATGGATGCCAGTATGGATTCCTAGCAATGCGAATCGAGGTACTAATGTCGTGCATTATTCGAGACCGTGTCGTATGGGTTGAACTCATTGTGACGATCGAATTCGTGTGATTAAATAACAGAACGATTCTTACAAATAGAGACGTGATTAAACATGGCGCTTCCATGGTTCGATCTAAACCGAGTTTACTCCCGAACCTACACTGTTATAAATTACCGTTATTTCACAGTAAGTGTATGTTGGAGCTTACAGTACATTTAATCGTAAACACATTAATGTGTAAATTGAACCGTGATATTTCAGTTGACATCAACTGGAATGGGTAAACTGCGCATACACGTCACAAACAAATCCTGTTCTCTCTGAAAGGAGGTTGACATCTTTGCACACGAAACGCCAAGTTGCAGGAAAAATCCAACGCGTGCGTTGTACGATACAACATTCAGAGCATTATCAGAACACGCACTGGGAGGGACGAGGCGGCTAACTTTAATTTTCGGTCTATAGTACGGTTTGATTTTAGTTTTATCTGACTTTAGTTGTGTCTTAATATTAGTGTAATAATTTCAGATTCCTTCGTGAGTATTCACGATACTTGTGGTGACCGCATTTGTAAACACGAAGAGCTGAAATACGCGAAAGACCAATGACCGTTTCATCCTTCCAGTGACCTACGTTGCCAAGGAATCGATAATTGTAGACAATTGTGTTCCGTAATCATACAGTTTAAAGGCTGTTAAAAAACGGTAATTGTAAATTAGAGTGCAGTCCAATATACAGTTGAATGCCTGTCAATAAACGGTAAATATAAAATACGGTGCAACATTTTACAGCTCAAAGCCTGTTAAAAAGCGGTAATTGTGGAATACGGTATAACATAATTTTACAGTTCATTGTACTGGCACCTTTTCTGCCAGTACATTTAACTGTAAATTTACGGTGTGATTTATAACAGTGTACACCATGTTTGCTCTTCCTTTGGCCCTGAGTACTCCTCACAGACCTTATTTGCCCCTCGGTTGAACTTGCTTGCTCCAATGTTGATTATCCAACCTCTTTCACAGATTCACTCCCTCTTGATCTTGCGTCACTTATCCCTCCCTGATCCTCCTGAACTACGCTCATAATATTCAGCTTGTATATACTCTCCTTGTTCCCCCTCTGATTCACATCGCCAAGTTCGCGCCTCTTGGCCGTAAGGGGGCGTTTATCTGGTTACCCAATCGCCGTGCCGTAATAGCTCGGAGATAACCAGATTCCTCATACTAACCCATCCTCCCCAACGCGCATGCTCCATTTCGCAGGCTCATTTACCATCCCTGCCTCCAATAGCGGAAGTTGACCTTACGTATAGGGGAAAACCAACGAACGCACGGTTCAGTTTGAATCCAGCCGAACAGCTCCTTCAGTGTTGCACATGAGCGAACTGCTTTTCATATACACTGTCCAGATAAATAGAGAAAATAATCTCCAGATAATTTTTTTTAACGCTAGGTCAACTAGGTATTATGCAGACTTAAAGATGTAGTCAGCCTCAAATCTGAGCTGAAATCGATGTCTCTCAAACTCAGCGAAAGTGACATATGTTACAACAGATACAAAATGAAACACATCTGACCACAAGAAACTAAACTTGTTTCTACCATTCACGAGAAAATAGAAGGAGTTGATCTTTAAAAATAAACAGCATGGCATGCCGTTTATTTTTCCACGGCCGTGTCAACAAGCGTATACACGTATGGTGCATTCTACCAACGTATGCTATGCGGCATCACCGAACCGTAGGCACGAGCCATGACGCTATCCCATGGCTGCAGCTGTGCAGCCTTCAAATTCGTGAGCGTCGCCACGTCACTCATACGTCACGCAGTGACGTCATTTTCCTCTCCGCGTACAACACACACTCAATGGCGAGACAGAAAAGCCGTCGAAGCGGAGAGAGTTACAAATTTCTCTGACAAGATATTCTTGCATTCGTTGTATATGACGATCCCACTGTCATCAAATATAATACATATGATGCTTTAGTGATCTTCCCTGCTGAAAAAACGCACAGGGGAGAGTTTACAAAATCCATCCATTTTGAGGCTGATTACATCTTTAAGTAATCGAAATGTTCGGCAAACATCTATTTTACTATATATGATGTCACTTCCGGCGATGTGCGCGAAGGCCCCGAATCCGGTCCAAAATCTGACTGGTGGCTGGGGTGTTATTAGACCCCCATCGAGGTGATTGATACTAACCACGATTGGATAACTACCTCACGTGATCGAAATCACGTCATGCCTTCATGATAGTGAGATCACGACTCTCACGTAATGTGGAAGCCATGCCAATATTTTGACAGCGGCACGCCCTCTTACCGCATCTGTCAAAGCAACTTTTCCCCGTCTTTATTAACAGTTAACATTCAATTTAAAATCTGAAACAATTGAACGGTGTTTTTACGTTACCATTCTAAGCAGCTTGATCTCCTTATATACTCATAACAGTAAAGCTGATGTTATCAGTGGGATATTAACAACATTTACAGGGATTTATTTGTTAATTATTTGAAGGTATCAGTGAACAAATGTTCGCAATCTGTTGACGAACCTTACTAAACAACGGAGGAAGTTATCCAAAAATCTGTTCCCTCTTAACTCAGAAATAAACGGAATTAGAGCTGTTGTGCCGTCCGTTAATTGTTAGTTTTGCCGTTAATGACATATGAACGTTTGAAAAGGGAGACAACTCATATTGCTTTAATTCACAGTTGATTGTGAACAAATAATAAATTCACTAGTTTTTCGCGTTTTTCCACACAGTTATCACTCATTAGATGTCATATATGCTGGGTAATTTATTACTGTTACCGAGAGACTAATCTTGGCAGCTTAGCACCGTCATTTCATGGAAACATTTAATGGTGACTGGCCGAAAGACCTCTCACCCACTGAGAGAAAAGGTGTCGGATGCCCGGATGCTGGTTGCCGTGATAAACAAAGCGGACCAAGACTCTTCCGTAAGAGTGATACTCACTGGTCATTGGTGGTTGGCCGGTGCAGGGCGACCCCTTACGGCCAAGAGGCGCGAAATATGCCATGTGAATCAGCGGGGGAACACGGAGAGTAGGGACGTCAGTGATACAGGCTGTTTATCAGCGTACCCCTGAACCTGCTGATGCTCTTGTGTTACATAGCTTCTGATGATTACGTCACATCTGGTGATTAAACACGTCAGATGATGATGTCATATTCGAACCCCGTGGGACTTCCGGGGATTGACCTGGGACATGGTAAGAATAGGCCTCAGCTCCTCAGAGACCTTGCCGTAAGAGGCGACTATCTGAGGCACGTGTGGAGTTCCCGGGTGTGAAAAAGAATAGGACCCCACCTGTGTGATTCCCGGGAGTGAAAAGGAATAAGACCCAACGTCGTGATATGACTGAAATATAGTTGAAAGTAGCGTTAAATCATATTCACTCACTCACTGTCATATTCGGTGATGTAGGCTGCGCAGTGCAATTGAATCTTGAACTGAATGAAAGGCAAGTTATAAATCTATCTTTTCAGAGCTGGGGCGATTGCTGGTGCTGTGATTGGTTCCATCACATTTATTGGGGTAATCATCGGTATCACTGTGTGCGTCTGTATTGGGTTAAGATCTCGTAGATATGCCGGTGGTGGTCAGGTTATCCGCTCAGGACAAGCTACTGTCGTCACCACGACTGGTAAGTGCAGATATTTCCGATCAAGTCCACTATCTTCGGTAGCCAAGACAGCCACATCGTGATCATCTGTACGCTCCCTTGGTAGAAATGAACAACGGCCCTTTCGTCGTAGTTTGTAACTTTGACTTACTTATATTTGCCTTGAAAACGTAATCCTACGAGATTACAAGAATGTTCTATAGGATATACCAGAATTAAGCAGCACTGAATCGCTGCATCCTACGCTGCAAACAACATTACTGTAACCGATATCATTATTTATGATCAGCCAACGGTACGATTTTTTAAATAGTGATCAGACTCGTTTCTTAATGGCAATCAAATGCTCACATACATCCCAATCTTGCTGGGGGTCTTAGATTTACACACTGTGCCTTATGGCCGAACTCTGAACTCTGCAGCTATTGATTAGAATATTTGTTTGAGTCGGACCATTCAACATAGACCATTTCTGCCAAATCGGCGAAGGGATGTTAACTCTCTCTGCTCTGAGCTTGTTTGGGACCTGTCCAGGCTTCGCGGGGTTATGCAAAAAGGTTCAAAATGACCCGAATATGATAAACTAAAAGATCGCGGAGGATCAGCTTTTAATTGTTTGTCGTTACGGAGATAGGGGAGAAAGTTTGGTGAGTGGGGCCATTATGCCCCTCTTCTCCGTCCTCGATTTTTTTAAGATTGTGATTACGATTGTGTTTCATGTTTATTGTGAATGTAGTTCAGTTGTTCATCAATCGTAAACTCGTAATAAGGAATGTGTATGGAAGGCCGGTATCCGGGAATGAACAAATACGTACAGAAAAATACATACGTTTATACTGTACACGCCTAAGGATAGAAATAACATTAAACATCATCGACGGGCGTTTGAAATTGGACTTTCGTTTATTTTTGGCATGTTCATATACATTTCTGCATGGATTTAAATATTTACATGTAATATGACAATTTGAGTCAAAAGTAGGCCTTTATTTCGATATAATGTCAATGTAGATACGGTGCCATTGAAAACATTAGTTTTGGTTGAGGATGTCATATTTTAGATATATTTAACAACAGCAAAAATTGGCTTCAAAATACGCCTGCTTGTAAAAGAGATTTTAATTTTGGAGTGTAATAACTAGCTCTCCCCAAAATGCAGCATTAGTAGTAGTATAAGTGCATTTAAAGTCACATTGACCTCTTTGCACTTAAACTTGTGGCGGATTTGTGGCGGGGAGGTCATTGAGTGCACTTGACCTGTAGCATGTTCTGGATTGCATCAGCCTTGGCTGTGTGCCAAGTGTTGACCACTATAGCTCGGTTAACCTTTTACCTTTTGTATTCCTCCGCGGTGATGCGGTCATGTCTGGCGGTGATGCGGTCGCTTCCGCGGAGAAAAAGTAGTCCCTAGATAAAATGGTCCGATGGGGTCGAGTGAGGTATCAAAGTGAAGCTTAGGGGAGGGGGCATCGGATGGGCTGGGGGCGGGGTTGAACTATACCGTTTAGGTGTATTGAGCTGCTCTATCTAATTTTTATCTATTTTTACATCTTTTCCAGCTGTCAACTGTTACGGTTTAGCGATAATGTTCCCATTTTCTCCCCTATATTTAGCGTTCATAAAACATTCAAGCTAGTCTGGTGAGAATAAAATTTAAAAATCGCTTGTCCAAAACACACTCACATAATGAAAACAAGAATCGAACTTGCGACCCCTCGAGATGAAGGATACCCGTCCAGGTTTCATTTCTTTTTTTTGAGGTGTACTGAAATGCTCTCTCTAATTTATGCCACGGTATCTATTTTTACAGCTGTCAGCTGTTATCGTTTGGTCACAATGTTGCCATTTTCTCCCCTATATTTAGCGTCCACAAAAAGAAGAGTATATTACATCAATTATGTTAAAGAAAAGACCCCGCTAGAAAAATTGTCTTCAAATTGTCTGTTGTTGTGTGAGTATAAAAAAATCCTGTCAACAGGGGGGAGTATATTTCGTGCGACGCTATGTTGCCAATGCATTGACATTTGAATGGGTTATCTGCATGGGTTTCAACGCAAGTACAGTACTAAAGGCTAGCTTACCTGATAAACAGTTTAGTCCAGATGTATACCTATATTCCATACGCCCGGGCGTTTGATGCATATCTGGGGGCTGTTTTTTTCCTATGTGGGTATAACACACCATGAAGCCTTCATCACGATGCATTCGTATCCTAAAAAAATATGGGTATCACCACGAATCTCATTCCATATATATTTTTTCGAAATTCACAGATATTTCCATCGGTAAATCCGGTGTTCAGTATACCACATGGATGAAATGAACGCACTAAACTATGAAGCTAATGATTTTGGTCAGCGGCACACACATGCTCCCTGGTTTGGTGTCAACATCCCAGCGGTTTTCTGTTTCTTGGCTTGTCACGGATTTTTTCGAAATTCCCAGATATTTCCATCGGTATAAATCCGGTCTTCAGTTTACCACATGGATGAAATGAAAACACTAAACTATCAAGCTAATGATTTCGGCCAACGGCACACACACACATGGTGTCATGGTGTCGACACCCCAGCGCTGTTTCGCTGTTTCCCCCCCATACACCCACGTGGGGTAGGTGTGGTAAAACAGAAGATATCCAGCCAATGAACTATAAGAAAAAGATATGTGGGTGCATATTAATAAACCACGTTGGCTGTATAGGTTGTAGAAAATGAGCGCCTAAAAAATGAACACATTTCATTACACTGTGTTGCGACTTTGTCGAATTGTTGCGAGTGCACGGGTGACTCAGTGCGTTTTCATATCTCGCTTTCACAGAATAGAATATCGGCTTATAAATGTGGGGTGGTGTGGGTAATTCGACAGTCTTCAAGGCCCTCCTTGAAAGTCTGAATGATTTCTCAGTTTGATGGAAAAATTATTTTTCGGCTACAAATAAATAATGCGTGAATTCTGATAGAACGTGAAACAATGTTTTATTCAGGTGAACAATTACTATATATTACGTGTACAAGGCAATTTCAATAATACAAACAAGTCAATTCAATTCTTTTTGGGTTCTGCGTAGCAGAAGCCATTAAAGTCTATGTGTTGAATGGCCTCAGGTTATAAATGGGGCTCCCAATGATGGTATGCGTCTATAACTTTGTCACAATTTGTGTCCCTGAGCGCCAAGAAATAGTTCGTTTTCACCCATTGAAAAGTAACCTTGGCGTTACTTTTGCCCTCATCAAATATATGTAATAGTGTTTTTATGTGAATGGAATCATCGTCTGAACTATTCATGCGTTTATCTTGTGAAATAGTAGATATATTTGGTATAAATTTAAAATAGCCGGGTTGAGGAGTATGGCAATGTACGGTGAGGGTTGCTACGGTACTAGATTGCAGGCCTTAAAATTTGGGGAGAACGATCGTTCAGTTCGCCTGGCGGTTACGCAAAACGAAAGACGCACAGCCGATTATTTGTTCGCCTAAACTATGGCCCAAACTCTGTGTGTCATAATGACATAATTTTAATAAATTCCTGTTGTAACCTGAAAATCATTTCCGATCGAAGCGGCGGCTGTGCTGACCAGAGTTTCGATGTTAACTTCACACACAAGAGCCCCAGTCGAGGGGAGATAATTGGACGCGAAACCCATGTGCGTTTGATACGCTCGGATACTTAGATAATATTACAGCCCAGGTGTATATAGTGCTCTGTGGGATTATATGAAAAGGGTAAAATCTCTCAACTTCCACTTACCTGACTGCAATGTGTGTTTTGGTTATTGGGCCCTACGCAATACCGGTACCATACGTGTGCGGTCCGAGAACCGAAAACGAAAGTGAATGGCAGGGAAACTTTACGTTCCACAGTTTTAAAATTAAAACGTGTATATGGGAATTTAATTCGAGATAATACTTCAGAAATAGAGGTCACAATTCCAATGATAGAAGTCTGTCAGTCACACAAAATTGGACTCTTTACGCAACACGTGGTAATGACGAAAATTGGTCACCCGGTAATGATTTTTTTTTTGCCAGCGGCATCGGCAAGGCCACAGGAATCCGCTGAGAGGGTCTAGATTTGGGCCGGCCATGGGAACGAGATTATTAGTACATACAAAATCAAAATGTCGGCGTAGATAGCAACAGCAAGTTTTATTGAATGAACTCCAGTCAAAAACCAATGCCTAGCCACGACAAAACTCATTTGGCATAGGGGCCTAACCTATCTGCGTAACCTATTTGCATATGCAGTTCAGAAATGGGGGAACAAACTACAGGTTACCAGGTTCAATTTCACATACCTATTTTCAGGTTAAGTAAACTTTTCAAATTTTAGGGCCTGTGATTGGGTAGTAAATTTATTCATTTGCCATTGCTATACCCATATATATGAATGTATTATTTGGCGGATGTAAACGCATAATTGTGACAAAAAAAATCAGTTTGCATTAGTCATTTTTGAGTTGCCGGGTCATCTACCCGACAACTCGAGTGTAAAGAGAAAAAGAAATAAATAAATGCCAAACTAACAGATACTGACAAAATTATAATGGTATATATATTTTCTCCATAAACATTCCATGAAAATATGCGATAAACTGTTAGATTTCTCACCCAGAATGAGATCATTCTTTTGAAACTGCTGATCGCACGTGGAACAAGCGGCTTATCTAGCCGAGAACTCACTTCAGCTGCGACTTTATGGGAACGGAAACGTCGCACCTGTTTGTTTACTTTCTTATTTGTTCTACTTCTTTGTGTTCTGTACTCAGTGCCCCAAATGGGATGCTCAGTACATAATAAAGAATCTTATCTTATCATGCGCACAATTAATTTTTGGCGGAACCAATCTCGCATTCGTCTATTTGCCTATTGGCGGAAATTAGCACAACTGTTGAATTCTGGGGATAGATTGCTATTATTCATCTAAACATATAAATGGTTTTGTATAATTTGAATGAATTATGTTCTTATGGTTAAAATTAACTGAATTTCACAATAAAATGCCACCGGATTCCTCGATTGTCAAAGGCACTATTTCGTAGCCGGCTCACTGTGTGATTGTCATACGCTCCCCACCGGTGGGGATTTGTGCATTCTATGTGAGAGGCTTGTTCCGCCAATACGGAAATAGCCAGACGTGAGATTGGTGCTTTCTGTTTCTGTATGTATAAATTGGATGTATTGAGATCCTTACGCTGATTGGTTGACATACTCAGTTGCACATAAGGGATTGGAGGCATTTTAGCCAATCTAATTTAGCCAATCACGAGCAGTGTCTCTCGAGAACAGCTATAACAAAAAGAAGTCCACAGTCAGCGTGGCGGACTAGCGATTGACAAATTTTGAAGTACTCCAGCAGGATAGGTGGTATTAAAGTCATCTGATCAGTGATTGTCGTTCATTAATATAACAGAGATCTTTATCAGTTTTTGTATTATTTCTGTCTGTGTGTGAGATAGCATTTGACAACTCGGTACCATACAATTTTACAACAACAGCGCTGCCAAAGTTCACAGTGACATGTCCATTTAGGCCTTTATCTCCCAGTCCAATTGTTCTCCACGTGAATCTTTCTGATGTGTGACTTTCTTATTCAGTTGTCGTAACATGTTTCAATATCTGACGCATAACCATAAAATTTGGATAGCAAAATCGTTCACACAAAAAAAGTGAACATGTCGTCATGTTGGTAATTATCTGCTAGGGAAAGTTTGAATATCTCCAAATTGACAAGTGATAGCGAGCTGAAACTTCACATATATTATAATTCAGGCTGTTTGATTCATTATTATGCAACACCAACCAATATTTGAATAAAATTAACAATTTAAA
Organism: Hanleya hanleyi; assembly: GCA_036873755.1. Classification (NCBI taxonomy): domain Eukaryota; kingdom Metazoa; phylum Mollusca; class Polyplacophora; order Lepidopleurida; family Hanleyidae; genus Hanleya; species Hanleya hanleyi. The sequence continues at coordinate 9,685 of JAVTVY010053797.1, forward strand.
GACGTCTGTGAACTTTGTCAATTTCTGGTACACAAAATCTCACTTTTTGGCAACAAAACTTCTCAAAATTACTTTTCAATAGAATTTTAGGACCATCAGCATGACACAAGGATGTCCTTATTGTCATAAATTTCAAAATATCCCGTTTGGACAAAACGTTTTTTCCACATTAACTATATGGCAAGATAATACGATCAATAATATTTGGCAGAATTTGATACCCTGGAAATTAATTGGGCAAAATTTCCCCTCTCCTGGCATTTCTAAGTTCATACTTTTTGGATGACCCCTTACTCTGCCGTGCAGGTTTATCTGAGACAATAGGACAAGAAATCATTCATCACCGTCATGCTTTGTCTGGTGCCAGTTCCATTCTCAGATGATCTCCGACTGCATCATTTGAGGGGTCCACCCTCCCCAATAACTTTTGTCAGTGACCTTGCAACTTCATTTCTTAAGAAAAACACTCCAATATCTTTTTAATTTGACATTTTGCATTAAACCAATAATTTATTATACGGTCCCTGCTTAAACAAAATATGTTTCTGTGGATTCATTCTATGTGTTTTATATTGAACCATTTTGTTGCGAATATTTGCATTTGAAAACTTCCTTCCACCAAAATTTGGGAGAAATCCTTGCCTGGTCACCCGACATGATCCATTAAGAGGCATCACAACATCAGAATGAAATGAAAAATAAATAAAAACGATTAAAAATGTTGCAATAACAGTCAAGGCTTGCAAAATATGGAAGTTGAATAATACATAGAAAACAATTTTATTTCTGAATCCTATCACTGGAAGACCATACCATTTTTAAAGCAACTGAACATTTGTGTACATAATTAGGCAGAACCCTCCAAAGCCTTAAGGCTCTAGTTATTCATTCACATCCAAACCATGTTGCCTGGTTGACTCTCCAGCTCCATACTTATAACGGGTATCATTTTGAGCTCAAACAGTTACTTTTTTGGTACGCCGGTCCTGTCATTAAACCAATGACATTCGTGGAGATTATTCGTACTGAGATACCATTCGTATTGAATTCAATGCGTACTGAACATAATCTAGTACTGAATTTAAATTCTTACTGAAATGTTTATCGCTGAATTTGACTTATTCAAATCTGGTTCACAATGAAATTCATCTCTTGATACAATTAGACACGTCCTAAAATTTCAGCCATATATACTGTATTGGATTATATTGGACTCTAACCTATATTGAAGTCGATTGCATACTGAAGTTGATTGCATATTTAATAGTTGGGTGTAGTGAATGTTGACGTTAACGAGTACTGAAATTTTGGTGGATACTGACATTAATATTGAAGCTGTATATTTAATGAAGTTCAGGTCACTCAATGGAGATCTATTTTGATATATCGTGCAAACTGAAATTTATTTCTAACGAAATTTAGTCTGCACTGAAGGTTAATTCATATACTCAATTGATGGGAACTGAATTTTTGAATATTGATTGCTGAAATATTGACCGGTTTGAATTTGCGATTGTTTTTTTAAATCACACATGTTAAAAGGGCACACAGTTTGATTGTCTCGACTGGCATAAACGGCTTCATGTATATGTAGCACCAATTTATCTCATATCAGATACACCCCACATTTTTTTGTCCCCCGCCGCAACGCGGCCGGGGACTTTAAAATGGTTCTTGCTTCTATGTGTCCGTGCATGCACGGACATGTCCGTGCAAATACTTCGTAAGCAATAACTTCTAAATGCTTTGTCGGATTCCTCCGAAATTTGGCATCTGCATTCTTTGCGACAAGACGTCTCTTGGTATTACGTTTCAGCAAGATCCGCCTGTAGGTGGCGCCACTGGGGTCTTGCTTCTATGTGTCCGTGCATGCACAGACATGTCCGTGCAAATACTTCGTAAGCAATAACTTCTAAATGCTTTGTCGGATTCCTCCGAAATTTGGCATCTGCATTCTTTGCGACAAGACGTCTCTTGGTATTACGTTTCAGCAAGATCCGCCTGTAGGTGGCGCCACTGGGTCTTGTTCCAATCTTTAGTGCATGTCCGTGCAAATACTTCGTAAGCGATAACTCCTAAATGCTTTGTCGGATTCCTCCGAAATTTGGCATCTGCATTCTTTGCGACAAGACGTCTGTTGGTATTACGTTTCAGCAAGATCCGCCTGTAGGTGGCGCCACTGGGTCTTGTTCCAATCTTTAGTGCATGTCCGTGGATGTTCGTGCAAATGCTTCATAAGCGATAACTCCTAAATGCTTTGTCGGATTTTTCCAAAATTTGGCATCTGCATTCTTTGCGACAAGACGTCTGTTGGTATTACGTTTCAGCAAGATCCGCTTGTAGGTGGCGCCACTGGGTCTTGTTCCAATATTTAGTGCATGTCCGTGCAAATACTGTGTAAGCGATAACTCCTAAATGCTTTGTCGGATTCCTCCGAAATTTGGCATCTGCATTCTTTGCGACAAGACGTCGCTGGTATTACGTTTCAGCAAGATCCGCCTGTAGGTGGCGCCACTGGGTCTTGTTCCAATCTTTAATGCATGTCCGTTCATGTTTGTTCAAATCCTTCGCGAGCGATAACTTTCGAACAATTTGTCGGATTTCTTCGAAATTTGGTAAATGCATTCCCTGCGACAAAACACCGTTGGTGATGCGTTTCAGCAAAATCCACCCGGAGGTGGCGCCACTAGAGTTCATTCCATTATTCCATGCTGCAAGTGATAAGTTAGAAACACTTGTTCGAATTTCTTTGAAATATCCTACATATGTACCTTTCTGGGTAACATGAGAAACGTTGCGGCTCATCGGATTCTTCTCAAATTTGGCATGCATTTACCATGCCAGGAGCTGTTGTTTGGGATTGCCTTTCGCTCACTTGCACAGTTGCACTCACAGGTGGCGCCACCTGGTGGCAACATCACAAATTCGTTTCCGGGTAATAACTTGAGAACTGACCATCGGATTCTTCTCAAATTTTGTATGAATGTACCATGACATAAGATGTCGCTTGATAATGCATTTCACTGACTTGCGCCTAGAGGTGGCGTCACCTGGTGTCAAAATCTAAATTTGGTTTCTGGGCAATAACTTGAGGACCCTCATCGGATTCTTCTCAAATTTGGTATGCAGATGTCCCCACGATACCATGTTCCTTGGGATTGTATTTTTCCCGCTTCTGCCTACAGGTGGCGTCTCCTGGTGGAAAAATTTGTTTCCGGGCAATAATTTGGCAACTGCTCATCAGATTATTTTCAAATTTTGTATTCATATGTGACCCGCCCCAAATAACATGAACACCGGTGGGCATCTAGTACCGGCAATAACTTGAGGACCCCTCTTCAGAGTCTCAAAGTTCATATGCCGATACCATGACATGAGATGTCATTTGGGATTGTGTTTTGCCTGCTTGCACCTACAGGTGGTGACTCCTTGTGGCAAAGTCTAAATTTGGTTTCTGGGCAATAGGTTGAGGATGCCTTCATATTCTTGTCAAATTTAGTTTGCAGATAATATGCCATGAATTGTCTCTTGGGGTTGCATTTCGGTTACATAATTTTCATGCTACATGGTAAAGAAAATATATTACAGTAACAATCAACATTCAGTCAGCCATTCGGAGTTGATCTCAAAACCTGGGAAGGTGGAAAGACCCCTCTGCTTCTTACGCCTGTGAAGTAGCTGTTGCCATCCTCATGAATATCTTCTGAAACCGACAGCGCTTATAAATATTGCTGCCATTTTGGCGGGGGACCTAGCATCCTCTGGCTGCTTGTTAAAAATTGTTTTTGGTCCCATTTCACTGGTATTTATATGCAAATGACTTAGGAAAAAAATCTGGGTGATATTGATTGGTCAATACCTAACGTAGGTTAAGTGGTAAGTGGGTTAAGGATAGCTGTTCACTTAAAGGGCCAAAATTGGTCATTTTTTTATTTCTTCATTCAAATATTCACTATTTCCTCTAACATTTGGTGAAAAAATGAAATCAAAATTATAAATAGAAGTGCTTCAATATTAGGATTAAAAATTTAGTTTCCGAGGCACTGGAACAATTAAACAGATTGCCTTAGCTTGGGTTTGGCTACTATTATTTTTGTCTGTTAAGTTTCCCTTTCCAAACTCATTTCCACAGTATTATGGTAAGCTAATTATCTATTAGTCCTACTTATTTACATTAATCTACCCTCTTCTGATCAAAACCATGCAAACATCCGTATTTTTGTTTCTAATTATAACACTGACACTTCACTCAGACACCCGCCGTGAAATGGTCTACACAGATGTGAACAATTCTCAGCTGAAGAAGTTTTAGAAAGTTTTTGAAGTTTAAATTGGACTTTAAACCGCCTTGATGAAAAAAAACTTAGTGTAATAGTTATCCAGAATCAACAGGAATTCGAGTACGTCCCATTAGACAGATTAAAAATGTATTTGACAATAGAATTATAGAATTAAAGCAAAAAATTTAGATTCATTCATCAGATGTATAGCTGGACACATTTTGCCCGATTTCTAGCCTTTCATTTTTTTTGTACAAAATCCGAGATTTAAACGTTTATTTCTCGAAAAGTGTCCATGCTACTCTTTTGAAATTTGGCATGCTTGTTACTTATAAGGTGATCTAGTAAACTCTGTCTCACTTTTTGTAAGTTCAGATTCGTTTTTTAATTATTCAACTTTTGAGACAAACGACCATAAAATAGTACGTTTTTTCAATTTATTTTAAAATAGATGTAAAAACAAAACCAGGCAAAAATTTTAAAAAATGAGAAAAGGTTTACTAGTTCGAATTATCTCCTATCAAGGTATACCATCAAAGTTGAAACAAGACCAACAGTTTTCATGATATTTCAATTGAAAAATGGACGCTATTGTTTTCATTTTAACTTTTTTAAATTGGAATATTTTCTACACAGTAGCAGCGTCGGTTATATAAATCATATAGTTGGATTCCCTATGATATACGCTTTCATAAAATATATAGTTTATTATGGTATATTTATTGATACAGACGACAAATTGTCACGGGGGGTGCAAAAACTGCCTCTAAGGGGACAGCTATCCTTAACTTTTGTGAAATGGACCGCCCTGGTACTGACCAATTTGCTGTGGGAGTTTTTGTGTCGTGAACTGGTCCACCCCTGTATATTTTCTTTTCTGTATGTTGGCCAATCGCGAATGTTTTAAAATTTGTGTACACAGCGATTAATGTTTCAAATCTTTTCGCTCGTAATTGTAACCCAACGTGTCGCGAAACGGATCTAAACGAGTCGAACGTCCAGTATTTCTAGAGTGGGTGCATGTAAATTGAGGATTTGTCCCCGAAAATATAAAAAAGCGGAACACGGATTTTACCCATACCATAGGGGAAAACTCCTATCAACCATGTCTAGTGGGGGCTAATATCGTCCCCCCACCCCGGGCTTATCGCGCCCTGCCTATCAAGTCATGGGTGGGTGCATGTAAAATTAGGGTACTCATCTTACACTCGTTTTTTTTCATGTAGGTTACTGCGCAGATCACGTGATTTGGTGGGTCTCCGCAAGTGTGTGACGTCACTTCCGGTTTTCAGAATGACCAAAAACTACCTCCGAACACAGAAGAGTTCCAATTTTTCCTTAGACCTTAGACGTATCTTCAACATCCGGGTTTCCCAGTGCGACGTCCCTCCGTCTTTACATCCGGGACCTCTTCAACATCCGGGGTTTCAACATCCGGTATTTTCCATCCGGGTTTTCCCCGGCCCGGCCCGGCCGCACGCAGCGCGCGGGTTATTCGGCCGCGGGCGGAGGTCAAAATTCACATCCAGGTCAAAAGGTCAAAGGTCCCCCTTCCGGCAATGTACGGCCCATGGAATGCATAGGGTTCCCGACAATATCGCCAGCACTATGCCCATGTTAAATGACCAGTGGGGAACCCTCAGTTTTCCCCAGAACCGTATTGGCACGAAAAAATACATGAAAACATGGAACGTATAGTAGTAAACATAATCTATAGGTGTTGGACGAGTCTCCACTCGCCGTCTTCCTGGTCTTTACCCGCACCTCGAACCTCTATAGTTTTTTCACTCCATCTGTTGCTCTTGTAGTTCGTAACTCCTCGTCAAAAAATTTGTGCTGGAATGTCCGTATTTAACCTAGACCAAAACATGTACTTGGTCTGTGGGCTGATTTCAGTGGCTCTCTATTTTCCTGCAGTGCTCTTGCATTGTTTTCTGCACATTGATTGGTTACATTTGGCCCCATCCTAGGCCACTGATTGGCTACTTTATCAACGGTGTTCAAGGCCAGTTTGACTGAATCCCACATGTCTGTTATAGCCTTCATGGCCGCTTGTTTTATGCTCACACAGAAAACACACAAGATATGTTCTTTTTTTGACGGGATCTCATTTTGTTTTTTATTCAACAATAAATAAGAACAACAACGTGAGAACAACCACGTGGAAACTGAAGCCCAGAACAGGGGGCTTGTACCTTGAAATCGATAGAACTTAAGCCCAGAACAGGGGGCTTGTACATTGAAATCGATAGAACTTAAGCCCAGAACGGGGCTTGTACATTGAAATGATCGGCGGCCCTGTCATATACGAGTACATCTCGGTCCTCGGCCTTGGTGTACTCGTCAAACATCTGTACGATGGTACAGGTAATACAAGCAATATTGTCCGCACACGCTACTGGTCAGGCTTTGCAACGCTTGACTGTTCCAACACCACGTCTCTGTGCCTTGATCCATGAAGTCTGTTAAATCGGGATGGAGGGGTGGCGGGCCGTACGGATCAAAGTATTCGCCCTGCAGTTCTGTCAAATACACGGCCACCCAGTGATGACCGGGCCGATCCATCGGGTCCGTGTTGAGAACGTAAGCAGCAGGATACACACGGTCTAACGAGAACACATCTCGGGCGAACACCCCTTGAAAGACCATACGTGTCCCTGGGTCATTCTCCAGCACGGTGGTTATCTGGTCTGTATCCATGTTAGGTGGCAAAGTCACACAGGACGTTGCGCGCCTTGCCCACTTGAACAATGTTGTCAAACTTGGCGTAGCAAGTCACATTGACGGTGCTCCGCAGGGCTCGTGCAAAGTGGATTTCCAACAGTAAATTGCCTTGCTCAGGGTCACCTGATGGTCGTTCTCTAAGGTGGGGGTCAGATTGAAACAGAACAACGTGTATCCGTTCGCGTAGTCCTCCCACTGATCATATTCCCTTCGTCCTGGTTGATTTGACCGGTGGCTGTAAACAGGCTCTGATAGACTCGAATGAAATTTTCGAGCCCACATTTCGGTATTAAGGCCGTGGCTGAAACCTGTTGTCCGTCCACATGCAGGATCACAAAAGTGATGCCGAAAGTCAAACGGGTTCTCTGGGTAGGCTCCGCTGAAACTGGTATTGTCCACACAGGCCAGGATCAATCGCTTGGGTAGTTCCCCCAGGAACAGGTTTTCTTTGTTGGCCCTCACATTTCCAGCAGGCACATAGAACACTTTGGTTTGCACGCGTCGGGTACTGGGCTGGTTTTGTTTCCAAGGCTTTCAGGTGTCCCAATTGAACGGCTGGATTCGGTTTCACTTTTCGGACATACAGGACTGCGTCTTGGATGACGATCTTATAGTCGGCTGCATGCCCGCCTACGTCAGTGGCCATCAAGGCGAAGGTCGGAGGCGCCCGTATCAGTCGGATTTTGATGGGGATCTTGTTCAAGAGTTACCGGTCTTGCATGAAGAGGTCTGTGTGCAGTCGACCCATGAGATCCACCGAGGCGTCGTTCGCGGTGAAAGCCTTCCGTTTGTTATATCCCTCATTGTCCACCGTGCCCACGTGCTCGGATGAGTCCCGGTAGAATAAAGCGGCTGTCAGCTGAGATTTTTTAGCCTCTCGTCCATACGACAACAGTATCTCGATGTAGGCTCGATAGGGGTACGTGTTGGTCGAGTCACTGATGAGAAAAATATCCACCTGTTGAAACATAGAGTACAGCCAGAGATTCGTCGGGCCCACCGTGGCATTGTCGACGATTCTGGAGTCATCCCCATTGACGACCTTGGCTTTCACATACAAGTACGTATGGGCTAAATCCACATAGGCCGTATCCGCATTACTGATGGTGAACTCGATGGGCCCTGTTTCGTTGATGCTGGAGAGCGGGAGATGCTCCACCTATAATCCTTGTTCGGCACTGGTCTGTGTGGGCGGGACGGTCAACAAATCAAATTCTCTGCGTGGATTAAGGACATGTTTCAGAGAAAATAAATTCATTAATACTGTAACGGTCAACCTGTGCAACAATACTCCAATACTGTTTCGCAGCTGATCGGTCAGGATGGCTGATTAATACGTTATACCAATCGCCATTATTATTTAATCAGTTCTGACACCACCGGAATATCCGGAATTTATACAGTTGACCGAGTATTCTTAATCAAGAATATCGGTAAGAATAATGCCGTTTTATGTTCAACTAGATCAAATTTTATTCCATCTGAATTAATATGTACATATCATACAAACTTCGATGCATGATAATAAAAGGCAAGTCTCTCGGGAACATTCGTGTTTTGTTGTTATTTCTCTCCAACGCTGTCTCCGGTATAGCATTGATAATTCGGTTTTGTACACTCGTTAGTTCCGTCTTTGTACCGTAGCATGTATTTTAAAACTGATAATTCTGTCTGTCATCCAAGAGTAATAATCCAATCCCGGGATTCTGTGTTCACTAGTCTCCGGCGTAGATCTATGTGACGATCTGATATTGAAATATCACCCGGGTTTTTATCTACGGGTGATATGTGCCATCGAGATCCAGATATTTATTTACGGGTGATAGCTTATTGAAGAGAATCTGGATAAGTCTGAATACTGTGTGATTATAATGAGTATTAAATCTTTTCCCATGAAGCTTTGGTGCAAATTACTAAATGAACGTCTCCTGTATTCTTGTCAGGCGTCAAATCTTGTTCTGTGAGATACCCGTCTTTTACTTTTGGGGTTACCCGGGTTCATAAATGCGGGTTGTGATATGCTGGCGTTGTTTCAACCCAATATGTAACTTTCACGGGCTATGCTTAAAGCCTTAAACTAGAACAAGTCTAGAATATCAGCTAAACCCTTCCCGTGTCCGTAATTGGGAGTAACTGTGAACTTAATCGACTTCGTCTTGATGTTGGGGTTACCCGTCTTTTATTATAGGGGATACCCGGGTTTATAAATGCGGGTCGTGAAATGCTGGTATCGTTTCAACCCAATAGTAACTTTCCCATGAAGCTTTGGTGCAAATTACTAAATGAACGTCTCCTGTATTCTTGTCAGGCGTCAAATCTTGTTCTGTGAGATACCCGTCTTTTACTTTTGGGGTTACCCGGGTTCATAAATGCGGGTTGTGATATGCTGGCGTTGTTTCAACCCAATATGTAACTTTCACGGGCTATGCTTAAAGCCTTAAACTAGAACAAGTCTAGAATATCAGCTAAACCCTTCCCGTGTCCGTAATTGGGAGTAACTGTGAACTTAATCGACTTCGTCTTGATGTTGGGGTTACCCGTCTTTTATTATAGGGGATACCCGGGTTTATAAATGCGGAGTCGTGAAATGCTGGTATCGTTTCAACCCAATATTAACTTTCACGGGCTATGCTTAAAGCCTTAAACTAGAACAAGTCTAGAATATCAGCTAAACCCTTCCCGTGTCCGTAATTGGGAGTAACTATTAATTTAATCGACTTCGCCTTGATGTTGGAGTTACCCGTCTTTTAATTTTGGGGTCACCCGGATTTATAAAAGCGGGTAGTGATATTCAGTTCTAATGACTCTGACGTTACGCCATTCACTGAGTGAGAACTAAATCACTCCCGAATTATAATATCTCTTATTTAATGTATGGAATGCAGTCTGTGTATTTCTTCTGTGTATATTCCTGTTGGTTTCTTCTGTTATTATATATTTACTGGTTTGGCACTGGAATTCGGGGCTGAATGTATAACATCAGATAATAGCTGAATAACTTCAATGTTGATCTTGAAGATAAAGATACTTCACTGCAAAACACATTTTAGCCTCTATTTGACTAGTAAATATGCATACAGCTGAAATTCTTTTCACCCGTATTTATATCTCGTAGGGGATCGGGCTTCCCATAATTTCCTTGACAACGGTTTGTTTACATTGAAGAGTAGGCCTTGCACCAATAAAATTATCTGCTTCTCATACTCATTATTATATTCCAATGGTATCCAGTTACCTAAGGTATGGTAATATCCTGCTGGCTGCTACAGACAATTAATAGCTGGGATATCGTTGGCTATTCTCACAGTTGTTTGGACTGTGTAGCTGACCCGGTGATTACCAAGTGCCGAATTATTAGTATCTTTGGCCTTTTATACTTTCGCGGGGCAGACGATCCCAGCGCCACCTGGTGGGATGAATCCAGTGTAGTACTCTCGACCCTCAGGAGAGCTTAGCGTCGTAAACGGCTAATCACCAAATAATCATTCAACGGTTGCGATAAATAAAGACAATCTGTTTGAGAAGAGATCATTTCGAACAATTACAATTCATGAAACGCTAGTACGTTATCGTCCATAAGATGCAGCGTTTCAGAGTATAGCCTCGTTTTGATATCATCGTAAACATGGATGACATCGGAAAAGTTTGCCAACAAAATTATGTGCATAAACGTGAAAATCTCACTCCACACATCCAGATATTCAACAACAACTACTGGGTAACAACAAGAACAAGGTATTTAATCCACTTTGATAAAGAATTATAAATTGAACGAACATTACATTGAGAAAAATCAACAAATACAGGGTCAGAAATCGTCATTCGTCATATCGAAAATTATTATATGTACATGTCTGAACTGACAGCGAATATTATAAAATACAATCGACGGATTAACGAATCGTCACACTTCCCCCCTCTTAAAAGTATGCTGTCCTCAGCAACGTCTATCACGGTCATATAAATATATACAAATGAAGCAAATTTAACAGTCCAGTCTCTTAGGAAAAATACTGTTCCGTGAGAGAATATATTTATAACATTCACTGTTCAATCCTTTTTACAGGTCGCCTGATATCTCCATCTCCATGGATGGACACTCGCCGACGGTCTTGACTGGGGCTCCGTGGTCTCTTCCCATGCATCGGTTGACGCACCCAAGGCTCTCTGTACTGTTGCCAACGATAATATTGATGAAATCCGTATCTTGGATGGCTAGAATCTCGACCAGGGCGACTGATGATACTCCTGGGACGGTTGGCATCTTCCCTTGACCGAGCTTCCTCATTCCTAGATCTGGATGATGACTCATAGGATCTGCCTAGACGCCTGGAGTCATGTGGTTGCCGGTCGGCATGTTCCTCATGGGACGTAGAAGCTTCGACTGGAATACGGACAGGACTGGCAAAAAGAACAGCTGGTTTGGTAGTTGGAACAGAGGATTTGGATGAAGATGAACTACTTGATGAATGGGAGGCGGATGAAACAGATGAGGTTGAAACAGTAGGAATAGATGAAATTACTGCTGTCACCGATGGTTGTTGGTTATTCAGGGTACTTTCAGCGACTCCTGTTACCTGACAACTCTGATGACCTTCAAAGATTGTTACAATTCTTTCCACACTTTCCGCTTGGCGGTTCAGTGCTGAGGCAAGGCTGGACTGTGTGTCTATTGTTGCCTGATATAGTGAGCGTAGAACAGCAGTTTGCTCCTTTACGGCCTGGTCAACTTTCAAAGATGCCTCACTCAAGACGGATGCTGCTCTACACACTCTCGACATTTCTGCGTTCGAACTGGATATCGTTTTAACGAACTCTTCAATAACATCAGTGAGTCTAGAGTGTTTAGCACTATTAGACTCCAACACCCCGACGACCTGGGAAAGATTCAAATTAGTGGCCACAAGTTGATTAGATATTGGTCTAAGGTCTTGTTCCGGCAGAACAGGTTGTCGTCGGGCTGCACCTACTACGGCTGCAGCCAACATCTCGACCGAATGGGTCTCATTGACGGTAACACTTGATTCTGCTCTGGGATGAGGCTTGATTGAATTGGTATTTTCCTTTGAGTTAGAGTTGACTGATGTTGGAACAGGTGGAATTGAATCGGCGGGCTCTTGGAGTAGTTGCTGTTCTTCACCTTCATTCGGATGTAATTGAATGTCCATTTCAACAACAGGGTTAGTATCAAGGATCACTGTGTTTGGATCGGTGGTTGGTTCATCTTGGGATATGGAATCCACTGCGCGTTGTAATTCGCCAATATCATTCACTTGCTGTAGAATTCGTGGGAAGGTAGAGAACACTCCCATGACCTCACGAAGATTGCATCGAGGATTCTCTGGTCCATTTAAGGGAATTTCGACAGGTATCAATGGCGGAAACGTAGATGTTGAGGATGTTGACTGTTGTGGTTTCGTGGTGATGGTTTGGTCAGGCTTGGGCAGTTTGGATTTGGCTGTTTGATTAGTTTCCTGTTGATGTTGTGTCTCGTCAGCCTTTGTTGTTGCTTTGTTGGTTGTTTTCAGTTGTTTACGTGCTGGTTTTTCAGTTGGCTGGACAGATTTGTGTTTTTTGGTGAACTTCACTTTGGGTTTGGCTGCTGGAACTGTCCTGACTGATGGTTGAGTAAATGTTATTTGAATGTCCGATTGCGGTGTTGTTTCTGCTGGTAGCTCAACTGGTACTGATGTTTCATCAATATCTGGCTGTGGCGTAACTGCGACGGATTCTGTTGATGGATGAGTGTCTGTGATACTTCTATGGGTTGACTTTATACCATCATAGAACTGGATGGAATCTTCTTTAGACATCACGGTAGCATCAGTTGGTTGAAGTACGTACGGTGACTTAGTCCCGCCAACGCTTTCCATACCACCAACAGTCGGATGTTTAGCCTGCATGTGCTTCTTCATTTCGTCATACTTCAATCCGATTTTGTTACAGTTGTTACATGTATACGGTGCCTCGAGTCGGGGTAGATGGTTATTCACCACGTGCCGGATCATCTGTGGTTTATCCCCGGTGTAAATACACCGAGAACAGCTGTACACAGCTCCCCTCTTCCCATAGGACTTGATGGCTTTTTCTGACATCTTGTCTCTGCAAAGAGTAAGTAAACAATTTTATCAGTGGTGTTGATATTTATATAAAGATTGTTATACGTAATCAGCCACCAGTTCCAGTGCCATAACCAGGTTTATTTGTTACTCTTGTGAATGCAGAGCTTGGGATACCCTCCTTTTAGCCTGTGCGAGTGATTTCTTTGCCCATGGCAATACTACGGTTCCTTTATATGATTTTAGTTTGTTGTGGTGCAAGACCTTTAATTTTCCTGCCTCATTCATTTGGATGATGTAGTCTAAGTCGTTTAGTTTCTTTATGACTAGATGCGGACCACTGTATGGGAATTGTAGTTTTGCGCTAACACCCTTTTCACGTTTTTCGTGATAATACCACACATAATCCCCAGGTTGGTATGTGTGTGATAGAGTTTTCCCATCGTATGTCTTTTTCTGTCGCTTTGCAGCTATTTTCAGGCGTTTACGTGCAATGTCGTGTGCATGCTGTAACTTGTCACGAAGTTGATCAACATATTCTCCGTAACTAGGCATTTCATCATCAGCATCTGGATCAACTCCACCAAATATTACTTCTGCAGGTAGTCTTACTTCTCGACCCAGCATGAGTAAATTTGGCGTCATACTCGTACCATCATGCGGAGTGGCTCTATATGCAGCAGCTAGACATCCAAGGAATAAATCCCAATTTTCTTGCTCGTCTTTAAGATATGCTCTGATCATTGGGAGCAGTGTTCGGTTAAATCTTTCGAGTTTTCCATTGCACTGTGGGTGCCTGGGTGAGGTTCGAGTTTTCCGTATCTCTAACAGCTTGCAAAGTTCAGTGAACACTTCACTAGTGTAATTTGTACCTTGGTCAGTGTGCAAATCCAGTGGACAACCGTATCTGCTAATGACTTCATTTAATATCACTTGTGCACAAGTCACTGCAGTCTGGTCTGGTATTGGAAATATTTCAACCCAATTTGTAAAATGATCTGTGACAATCAGGATATATCGATTCCCTCTCTCTGTTTCGGGAAATGGACCTAATATATCGGTTGAAAGTCTATCCAGAGGGGCTCCAACTCGCATATCTCCTAGTGGGGCTCTGGGTGTACGTGCTGGGGCCTTGTTGGCTCCACAAGTATCACAACAACGTATCCAGTTATCGACATCTTCCCGCAATTTCCACCAATAAAATCTCTGAAGTACCTTCTCGCAAGTTTTCTTCTTTCCTAGGTGTCCCGCAAGAATAGAATTATGCATTTGATTCAAAATCTGATCTCTCATGCTCCTAGGTACCAAAAATTGCCAGTGACTCCCAGTCGCATCTTTGCGTATAAATCGTCTGAATAATAAACCATCTTTCATATCTAGACTATCCCATGAATTCCAGTAGTGTCTCGAGGCTGGACTGGATGAGCATACATCTGGTCCAAATGGCCGCTTACCTTCCTCATACCACTTTAAAACAGGTCCTATGTCTGGATCCTCCAATTGTTTTTTCCGCAATGTTGATCTTGCATAGCCCCGCATCCATGGTGTCTCTCCCGCTTTTCGACTACAACCACTATCCGAATTGTCCATATGGGTGTCATTCTGAGTAAGTTTCTTAAATTGATCTGTCTCGTGCTGTCCATGCACCATAACCTTTTCTTACCAAGTTCGATTTGCTACATCGTTCTGGTCTGAAAATCCATGGTTACTCCAGGTGATGATATTCAGCAACAGTAATATCAAATTCCTCACATACCAAAATACAGTACTCCCTAATCTATGAAGAAAACAGATAGGCCGTACTAATTTAATGTGATCAAAACCACTATGAGCTTCACTTTGTGACTTTGCTCTCCGCAGTTCATCTACTATCTCCGAATTCTCTGTGCTTACTCCCTGCATCTCTGAAGTCCGTTTTTGACACTTCACACAAGGGCCGCACTTCAAAGGTTTGTCTTCATCACACTGACAAAACCTAGGATTAGGACATCTGGATAACGCATCAGCGTTCTGATGACGCTTTCCTGGCCTGTATTCTATTTCAAAATCAAAAGCCGATAATATCTCTATCCACCTCGCTATTCTGTTTTTTGGTTCCTTCAAACTGAAAAACCATTTCAGGGCCTGGTGATCTGTCCTCACCAGAAATTTCCTTCCCAGTAAATAATGTCGAAAGTACTCAATGAAAGATTTGACAGCCAACAGTTCCTTGTCTGTCACGCAGTAGTTCCTTTCCGATTTATTAAGGACACGACTTGCATAGGCAATAACACGCTCTCTCCCATCTTGTATTTGAGATAACACTGCCCCAATGC
Organism: Hanleya hanleyi; assembly: GCA_036873755.1. Classification (NCBI taxonomy): domain Eukaryota; kingdom Metazoa; phylum Mollusca; class Polyplacophora; order Lepidopleurida; family Hanleyidae; genus Hanleya; species Hanleya hanleyi. The sequence goes on from JAVTVY010053797.1 coordinate 25,063, forward strand.
TGACATCGCATGCATCC
>JAVTVY010053798.1:0-27202 GCA_036873755.1 Hanleya hanleyi
CAGTATAGTATATATCCACTGTGACCATATGTACTCACCCATACAGGGACAGTAGATAGTATATATCCACTGTGCTCATATGTACTCACCCATACAGGTACAGTATAGTATATATCCACTGTGACCATATGTACTCACCCATACAGGGACAGTATAGTATATATCCACTGTGGTCATGTACTCACCCATACAGGGACAGTATAGTATATATCCACTGTGACCATATGTACTCACCCATACAGGGACAGTATAGTATATATCCACTGTGACCATATGTACTCACCCATACAGGGACAGTATAGTATATATCCACTGTGCTCATATGTACTCACCCATACAGGGACAGTATAGTATATATCCACTGTGACCATATGTACTCACCCATACAGGGACAGTACAGTATATATCCACTGTGACCACGTGTACTCACCCATACAGGGACAGTATAGTACCTATTCACTGTGGTCATGTACTCACCCATACAGGGACAGTATAGTATATATCCACTGTGACCATATGTACTCACCCATACAGGGACAGTATAGTATATATCCACTGTGACCATATGTACTCACCCATACAGGGACAGTATAGTATATCCACTGTGGTCATGTATTCACCCATATAGGGACAGTACAGTATATATCCACTGTGACCATATTATAACAGAGCCATAAGACATGTACATGTAAAATGAACATGTACCTCAATTATATTCCATTATTATTTAATGTTTGTTTATTGTGAATTTGTATTATAAGTATGGAGTTAAATTACCATGCTGTGGGTATTAGTTACTGATAAATGTATACACTCAATATTATGTAACACATGTTATAACTAGGATTTAATGCTATGAGTTTACTTTTGTGATGAGATGTTTTGATAACAGTTTGATTAGTTCATAGCTCTTGAAAGTTGACATTCAATTAGTGTTGTTAGACCATTTCTGACCAGCTGATGCAAAGACAGGAGCCAGGTGTCAATTGTAGTCAGACTGTCATTTTAGTATAAGATAATCCTTTGTTGTTATTGGGTCAGACTCCCTACTGTTATTGGAGATGTCATATGGAATGAACAGGATAACCGATAGACATGTCAAGACATTAGAATTACTTATATAATAGTCAGGCAGTATTTGTGATTGTTAGGAATCACTACCTGGAGATCTTGCTAAAACTCCAATGATATAAATATTAGGCAGTATGAAATTAAGTCAGTTCACTGTTAGAATTCATCTGTTAGACTTTGCAGCGCCAAGGCAGTTCATAGATGTAAGTTATAGGTAACACTTGTAAATGTAGACCGCTATATGTACTAACATATAGTTTCTGTAATAACTGGAAGTGTTGTATAATTGTGTATATTAGAATTAATATTACGTCAAGGTTAGATAATTAGATTAGGGTAAATAAAGCTAGATTGTGTTATATTTAACATGGACTACGACTTACTTATTAATGTGATAACCAGTGAGCCAACCTGGTTATAGATGGTGGAGAATCCCGGCCTGTAATCTTCTTAGATTGACAGACTTTCCCAGTACAACTGCTCTTAGCTCCCCAAACTAAGAGATTTCATACCGGAATGTATGATGTCATCGGAATATGCAACGAATGGTGAACACCCAAGGAAAAACAACACAAGAATGATTAGACGAAGATGAAATAATTCAAGCCGCCTTTGATGAGTGACAGAACCAGCTAAGGAGCCTGAGTACCAAGAAAGAGTGACAAACACCAAGAGTAAGTATAATCGCCATATGATTTACTAACTAGCTTGTTTTATCTATCTTGTCTTGGAAATTCAAACTGATTTAACCTTAAACAGTAAAATGGCCAGCTGGAAGTGCAACAGACACAACTGTCAAAAAGTTGGTAGAGCTTACAATAGCATACATTGTCAAGTGAGACCTAACATTTCTCTCACAACACCCCTTGAGAAAAGCTCAGTGCATATCAAGGTTGGCAAGTTAAAAACACATGCTTTAGTCGACACAGGGGCAAGCATCTCTTGCATTTCACAGAGGTGTTTGCAGAAAGCCTACCCAAAAGCAGTCGTTAATACATGTAATTTACGAGCCATTACAGGTGTTTGTGGTGAAGTTCATTCCGTATTAGGCGTAGTGAATTTACCAATTCAATTTGAAGATCTTGAAGAGCTCAATGGAGAATTTTATGTATTTAAAACATTACACAAAGATGTAATTTTAGGAGAGGATTTCCTAAGGAAATATGATGCAAACATTGATTTTAAAAGGAACAGACTATTGCTTTGCAATGGTCAGTTTAACATTTCCATGGTGACTGAAACAAACAACAAAACATATGGACATAAAGAATCTGGGAGTGCCAAAACAACAGACATTATTCTGGTTAAACCAAAGCGTGAAATAAATTTTCCTGTATATGTACCTGAAGCAGGTGATGGAAATTTGATCTTATTGGAGCCAATAGTCACTTTCAGCAAAATATAGCATTGCAGGTGCGCGCACTGTCGCAAAAGTTAGAAACAAAATGGCTGTTTACAAAGTAATGAACCCATCCAACCTTCCTGTCTATATCGAGAAGCATGCAACAATTGCCACATTTCACGTAGTTACACCAGACTCGATTACAACAATGAAACAAGAGAATACGTCAAACAACTCCGCTGATGTAAATTTCATGGAAGGAGACACGAAAAGTGATGTTTACTATGCCAACCTAGCACGAGACCTAGGAATAACACTAGACGATTCCATACTTACACCCAAGCAAAAGGATTCATTTTTAGCATTTCTTGGTCGTAACCGTGATGTTTTTGCCAAAGATATGAGTGAATTAGGCAAAGCTAGTGCTCATTATCACAGAATTTTCACTAAAACGGAAAAACCGATTTATTCACGTCCATACCGACAAAGCCCCCAGACAAAACAGCGATGTGATGAATTAGTGAAAGAAATGTTAGAAAATAACATAGTTGAACCATCACTATCTGAATGGTCATCCCCTGTAGTGCTTGTGAAAAAGAAAAATGGAAAATATAGATTTGCGGTAGACTATCGCAAGCTGAATGCGATCACAGAACCGATTTCTTTTCCCATCCCATTGTTATCAGATGCTATCGACTCTGTAGCACAGGCAAAGTCTAAAATATTTTCTGTTCTTGACCTGGCAAGTGGTTTTTGGCAAATTCCACTACATGATGACACAAAACCAAAGACCGCGTTTACGACGGATCAGGGAAGGTTCCAATTCCGAGTTCTTCCGTTCGGAATGAGAAATTCGCCCGCGAGCTTCAGTCTCATGATGTCACAGGTCCTTGCCGGCCTTACTTATCTTCACACCCTATGCTATATAGATGATATTTTATGCCATTCAAACACATTAGATGAACACATGGTCCATCTTGGACAAATTTTCTCTCGCTTACGGGAAGCAAATCTTAAATTACAACCGCCAAAATGCGCATTTGCACAACGACAAGTTCCGTATCTAGGACATGTGCTAAGTGATCAAGGTATTCATGTGGATGAAGCCAAAGTTCATGCTGTTAAATCATTTCCCAGACCAAAGTCACAGAAAGAGGTTCGAAGTTTCCTAGGTTTATGCAATTACTATCGCAAATTTGTACAAAATTATGCTTCAATAGCATCCCCCATGAATCAACTTCTTCAGAAAGACGTTAAATTCAAATGGACCGATGACACTGAAAATTCATTCAAAGCACTCAAACAAGCACTTGTCACAGCCCCTATATTAGCATATCCAGATTTCCAAAAAGAATTCATTATTTCAACAGATGCGTCTGATAGTGCAATAGGATATGTTTTAGGACAAAAAGATGAAAAAGGCAATGAACATGCTATAGCCTTTGGCGGACGATCCCTGCGCGGTAGTGAAAAGACATGGCATATCTCAGAGAAAGAAGGTCTTGGATTAGTCGAATCAGTTCGTGCCTTTCGTCCATACATCGCAAATGCTCACTTTCGTGTTTTCACTGACCACATTGCCCTCACTTGGTTAAACAACATAAAAGCTAACAAAGGTAGACTAGGCAGGTGGGCCCTCGAGCTTCAAGAATACAATTTCACAATTCAGTACAAGCCAGGAGCTAAAAATGGAAATGCTGATGGGTTGTCTAGAAGAGAATATGAAGCAACCACAACTGAAAGTACAGAAGAAACCATTGTGAGTAGTATAGAAACCACATATTTATCCAATACAGAGAATCAGAATGAGCCAATTGAGGCAACTCTAACATACAGGGAACCAAAACATGCTCATTTAGCAACTATATGTCCAAAAGATACAATTGTTGTGGCACAAGTCAATACTGAAATTGTAATTTCAAATCCATTTCTGGAGGGCATACAGCGTGAGTGTCCTGACTTAGCCCCGATCTTTGCCTACAAAGAAAATGGTGATCTACCGGATGATCCAAAACAGAGTCGTCGCTTAGTTGCGGAAGCATATCATTATGTGATTGAGGACGGAATTCTGTATCATTTCTTTAATACAAAAAATAAAAAGGCTGCCGATTCTTATACCAAACAGATAGCTGTTCCTAGAGGTAATCGCAAAGATATACTCCAAGCCTATCATGATTCAGTGCTAGGAGGTTGCCATCAAGGTCAAGAAAGAATGTATGCTGCTATAAGATCCAAATATCATTGGGATAAAATGTACACAGATGTGTGTACCTATGTACGTACATGCACGACATGTCAACAAATCAAAACAAATGTTCATGATAAGCCTGCACCACTTAAACCCTTGCCATATGAACGTGCTTTCTCGCGGCTTCATATTGACATACTCGGCCCACTTCCAAAAACTCCGGATGGTTCCAAATATCTGCTCCTTGTAGTGGATTCTTACAGCAAATGGCCAGAATGTTTTCCTATGAAAACCCAGGAAGCCACTGAAGTTGCATCCATTTTATACCGAGAGATTCTCACACGTTATGGGTCACCAGACAAATTAGTCAGCGATCGCGGTGCTCAGTTCATGTCCAAACTCATAGCAGCCATGACAGAATTATTCAACATCAAACATGCTAAAACTAGTTCATATCATCCTGCAACCAATGCTACATGTGAAAGAATGAATCGCGTCATTGAACAGGGTCTAAGAGCCTACATCAAGGAAGACCAAACTGATTGGCCAGATCATATACCAGGTATTATGATGGCATACCGCATGACCCCAGCCACCCAATCAACTGGCTTATCTCCTTATCAAATGCTGTTTGGTAGACAGATGAGAACACCAATAGATACCTCTCTAATTCCAAAAGAAACACTGTCAAAGGATCATAGAACATATTTGTCAAAAATTCTAGACAATCTGGCAGAGTATAGGAAAATTGCAGATGAAAATTTGAAAAAAGCCCAAACAAAATACAAAACTTATTATGATAGAAGAACAAAGGAACCAACATTCGAGCCAGCACAAAAGGTATGGTTATATTGTACCAAAAAGACTGTGGGCCGATCTCCCAAACTAACAAAAAAGTGGGAAGGACCATATTATGTTGTATTGGTTGGACAAAACTACACATACAAATTACGCAAATGTACTGACGATAAAGAAGTGAAATCGATGATTCATGCAAACCGTCTCAAAAAGTTTCATGACCCAGCAGACAGGCCAAACTATGAGCCTGAAGATTTACCACAAACAAATGATGAACTCAATCCAGAAGAAATAGAGTCAGAAAATGATGAAAACAAGACAAATACCAATGACAAACGGAACAATGTAACAAAAGAAACAAAAGACCATCATGTCCCAAAAACAAAAGTAGCACTTGAGAACAATGAACAGGCAAAAACAAGAGTAACACTTAAAACCATTCAACATCCTAAAGGTACCGGTACAATGCCAAGCTCAAATACAAATCAAGATCCCAACTTGGTAACAACACCAAACAAATTCCTAGTGACTGAAATTGACAAAATAATAGCATCAAAACGTTACAATGGACGAATGTGCTACAGGATTAAATGGGTAGACAAGACTAGAGGCTCCACCTGGGAGCATGATACGAGTCTCCCAGATGAGCTGCGTCGACAATATCATGCTGACAAAACATTGTCTGGCAAGAAAAGGCGCAAACCTTTAGGCCAAAATAAGTTTTTCATGAAGAAATCTGAACAAACTGTGGCCTGTGTTAACTCAGATCGAAGTGAGTTAATGTCCAAACAGCAACCCATGATAGATATTAAAAGTGTAAAAATAGATGCAATTGAGAAAATCAAGTTCATTGATGGCATGTATTATGTGAAAGTGTTATACAAAACAAAGGAACGGGTGTATGGCGCAGCCTGGTTTCCACTTAATCGGATACCCCAAAACAAAATCCATCACTTGATTGTACAGGTAAAACATGAAATGTATAACCATGAAAAGGAATTGTATTATGAAGATCCCTTCCATCCTTCTTTAGTTCAACAACGAACTCCAGTGCCACACTCCATGAAGGTTTACAAATTCCAGTTTCATTTTAGATCCCCAGAATTCAAATCTAGATATATGCCACATCATTGGAATCCTGTAGAAAATATTGATCTGAATGCAGTGTATGATTTTCTTGATGATTTAGAGAGGCACAATACACACGTTCGATTTGATAGGAACATATATGCATAGTTTGGTATCGGCAAAAGAGGTACCGAAAGAACATAACTATGCTGAGACAACCACAGGACTGGTCAGAGGCTTGTCACCCCTGACAGATGCTGTGATACTCTTAATATGGCTTGACAAACCATATTCGAGTACAAAAGGGAATATGTATATAATTAGTTACTGCTTACAAGTTGTTGCATTATGTGTTGATGTATTGATGTAGTTTGTTATAATTCCCACTAACATGACTAACTTATTTTATGTTGTGAAAAATCCAAGGATCTTGCGGATGTAAGGTTTGCACTTTATACTCTCATGTATGTATGTATATGCATACATGAATACTACCTACATGTATGTTTATTCTTTCCTCGAAAATAATTGTTTAATAACACTAAAAAATTATGTGAGTCATTCATCTTGACAAAATAAAGTATAGTTTCTCTGTTGTGCTCTTTCACTGAGGCACCGGTTGAAAATCAAGTGCTAGGGTCAGACTTGTCTGCAGCAAGTCTTCCCATCAAACTTTTTCAGCCTGGGTTTCAAGTGAAACACAACATTACATTTTTCATTTTTGATTTTCAGGAATTAATTATCCAACATCATTTCTTTCTCAATTTCATTCATTTATGTTCTTTACAATAGATCACTGTGTCAGAATAAGTATTACTGACTTGACTAGAACCTATATCTCTCTTTACATGGTGATCAGTGTCCTTATTGTGCATTTGGAATGTTGTATCTAAACAGGAATATATATGTACATAGTCCTCAATATAACCCATGTATGTAAGTATGTAAATGATGTAATGATACATGTAACAAAATTATAAAAAAGAAAAAAAAAAATGAAGATTGACTAAATAATCACTCTTGAATAATAATGAATATCTTTGTGCCAACTCTTTCTATACAAATATATCTTAAACATTGCTAACTCTCTGCATTTCACATCTGAGTGTTTCAGCTGTATGGTGTCCACAGACAGAAGTGACCCAAGAAAGCCAAGAGCAAAAGCTCCCCATATTCCAGACAAGTATCAGCGACCTCAGCCACAGTTCAACATTACACAGGAACCTTCAACTTCAATCAACATCACATAAGAACTTCTAAAAACTCCACCAAACATCGATTAAAATGACTACCACAGACAATTTATTACAGTTTCGGGACGAAACTTATTCGGGGACAGAGGGAACTATAACAGAGCCATAAGACATGTACATGTAAAATGAACATGTACCTCAATTATATTCCATTATTATTTAATGTTTGTTTATTGTGAATTTGTATTATAAGTATGGAGTTAAATTACCATGCTGTGGGTATTAGTTACTGATAAATGTATACACTCAATATTATGTAACACATGTTATAACTAGGATTTAATGCTATGAGTTTACTTTTGTGATGAGATGTTTTGATAACAGTTTGATTAGTTCATAGCTCTTGAAAGTTGACATTCAATTAGTGTTGTTAGACCATTTCTGACCAGCTGGTGCAAAGACAGGAGCCAGGTGTCAATTGTAGTCAGACTGTCATTTTAGTATAAGATAATCCTTTGTTGTTATTGGGTCAGACTCCCTACTGTTATTGGAGATGTCATATGGAATGAACAGGATAACCGATAGACATGTCAAGACATTAGAATTACTTATATAATAGTCAGGCAGTATTTGTGATTGTTAGGAATCACTACCTGGAGATCTTGCTAAAACTCCAATGATATAAATATTAGGCAGTATGAAATTAAGTCAGTTCACTGTTAGAATTCATCTTGGCATGCGACTTTGCAGCGCCAAGGCAGTTCATAGATGTAAGTTATAGGTAACACTTGTAAATGTAGACCGCTATATGTACTAACATATAGTTTCTGTAATAACTGGAAGTGTTGTATAATTGTGTATATTAGAATTAATATTACGTCAAGGTTAGATAATTAGATTAGGGTAAATAAAGCTAGATTGTGTTATATTTAACATGGACTACGACTTACTTATTAATGTGATAACCAGTGAGCCAACCTGGTTATAATATGTACTCACCCATACAGGGACAGTATAGTATATATCCACTGTGGTCATAATCCACAGGAGTCGATGATCCGCACAATAATAAAACACATAAAGCTCGCCAGCAAACCTTGACGATGGACATTTCACAAGTTATCGCTAGTAGATACCAGTTAAGTGATCCTGGAATGGAAAATGGAATATTGAAAATTAAATACAGTACTGTTGGTCAACGCTTGCAGGGCTCAAATTCCCGTCATCACTCCCACAAAATAATCAACAAGAATCAACCGATTCTCATGAAATTTGGGTGATCTCATTCTGTATAGAAATGATGGCTTTGGATTCCCATGGATTATGGTAGAGCTGGATTGCAAAGAATCGTCATGGATTCACATAAATTTTGACAAAAAGGAAGCCCTGTCTGCCTGTAGACCAGTCATACTGGCCACTGAGGCAATATATAATTTATTCTCAAACTCAATGTCAACCCAACCACCAGCCATAGATTGATTTATATATAAATGCAGGGTTAGATGCAGGATTTTCGCCAAAGTCCTTGTTTGAAAATAGCTTTGTCGTTATTTGAAAAAACTAATTTTGCAAAATGGCTAATATCACTCAAATGGTGTTCAACATGCCAAAACATTGTCAGTTTGTGTTCTTTGAGGGTTTTACACAAACTACTGTGCCTTTTGCCCCTGATATTCACTTTAATCTATGAGTTTTCTAAAATAAAATCATTTGATTTTGTGGAAAAATGGTCATTTGATTTTATAGTTGTGTCCTTTTTAAGGACGCTGTGAGACCCTGTATCTACAACTCTGAAATGATATATGAAACTGTAATTCACAGATCTGCCAGTCTGTGACAGCACTGCCTACATGTATTAATCATGAATGTGCATGCTTAATTGTTCAGCTTTCTGATCAGAGATAAAACTGAGAACCCCTCAGTCTTGTGTGTCCTCAAATATTGTCTTGGCTATGGAGCAATTGGTGGCAATAGTGTCTTGTCTATGGAGCAATTAATGACAATAGTGTCTTGTCTATGGAGCAATTGGTGGCAATAATGTCTTGTCTATGGAGCAATTGGTGACAATAGTGTCTTGTCTATGGAGCAATTGGTGACAATAGTGTCTTGTCTATGGAGGAGTTGGTGGCAATAGTGTCTTGTCTATGGAGCAGTTGGTGGCAATAGTGTCTTGTCTATGGAGCAATTGGTGACAATAGTGTCTTGTCTATGGAGCAATTGGTGACAATAGTGTCTTGTCTATGGAGCAGTTGGTGGCAATAGTGTCTTGTCTATGGAGCAGTTGGTGGCAATAGTGTCTTGTCTATGGAGCAGTTGGTGGCAATAGTGTCTTGTCTATGGAGCAGTTGGTGGCAATAGTGTCTTGTCTATGGAGCAGTTGATGGCAATAGTGTCTTGTCTATGGAGCAGTTGGTGGCAATAGTGTCTTGTCTATGGAGCAGTTGGTGGCAATAGTGTCTTGTCTATGGAGCAGTTGGTGGCAATAGTGTCTTGTCTATTAGCAGTTGGTGGCAATAGTGTCTTGTCTACGGAGCACTTGGTGGCAATATCACAGTTGGTGATAATTTGTGCAACCAAACAGTTGATCATTGATGATGCATGTGTGATCGAAGTTTGAGGCTCCTACGCATACTCATTCTTGAAAAATGGGGGTAACAAGAAAACAGATAGATGGATGTACATACATGTACACGAGGACAATACCTGAAAGCCAATTTTAGCAATAGCCCATGACCAGATGTGTGTCTGGTGTACATGTAACTTCATTGAGTCTTGGCTTTATCATTCTTGTGTTATGGTGGTAAAAACGTCAGTCAACTTTGACATGGTGACCCAGAAAAATATAGGTCAATCTGAAAGATTTTAAACGGGCATATTTTACAGCTTGGTGTTCCTAGACATAGTCATTCTTGGGATATGGTGGTAACAATGTACGTACATGATGAAAATACCCCTTGAAGCCAATTTTAGTAGTAGCCCATGACCATGTGTGTCTGGTAGAATTTTAGTTAGTCTTGAATATCATTCTTCAGAGATGGTCGTAAGAAACACTTTTTGACAAAATTGACATAATTTGACCTGGTGACCTAGAAAAATGGGTCAATCTCACTGATTTTCAATGGACTTCTGCTCTGTGACCATACATGTACATGTATGTGAGACGTAAGTTCGGCATTTCTACATGTAGGCATAGACATTCTTGAGAAATGGTGTTCGAGAAACTGACAACAATACAGTACTCCAGGCCAATTTTGACCAAGGGGTAAAAAGTCATGTCACATTTCTCATCAGCTGCATATCAATCGAGTTGATGATCACCTTTGCAATATCATATTAAAGGACAGTAATTGTGATCTCACACCTCATTGCTAATAATTACTTCAAGGCTGATCCCTGAATACACATAGATGCTATTAAACTTTCATGCAAAGGTCTAATGGTTTCTAACTTTTTTTTTTTTCATCCCATTAATAGTTGATTTCTCAGTTTATAAGTTAATCCGTTTATTTCTGGAAAAGTATTCATCATGAGGGTTCGGAATTTTGCACGGTTATTCTGAATTAGGTTACATGTAGGTAAAGATAAAAAAAAGTGCCTCAGTTTACTAAATGTTCTCCTGGTTGCTGAGATATTAATGTTCAAATGGTGACCATCACATTTTCTCCAGTTTTGTTCCACTGATAAAAATGAAAAAAAAGAAAAAATTCCACAGAAAAACATCTGGGCGAAATTAAAAAAAAAACTGTGGCACAGATATCTTGTTGAAAGGTTTCCAACCTCAGCAAAATTTACCAATTCAATTTGGAACTTCTCGAAATATAAACATTGGAAAATGGAAGCTCATTTTATGAAAAAGACACGCATATAAATTGGGATAACTTGATAGATATCAATCTCATCACCAATAAGCTTATTCATGAATGTACGTGTACATATTGTGAATCCCAGAGAAATAAGCTTTGGATCGTGCAGTGATATAAGCTTACATGGTCATATACATTTATATACCAGTATATACTGATCCTGCAGTGATATAAGCTTACATGGTCATATACATTTATATACCAGTATATACTGATCCTGCAGTGATATAAGCTTACATGGTCATATACATTTATATACCAGTATATACTGATCCTGCAGTGATATAAGCTTACATGGTCATATACATTATATACCAGTATATACCAATCCTGCAGTGATATAAGCTTACATGGTCATATACATTATATACCAGTATATACCAATCCTGCAGTGATATAAGCTTACATGGTCATATACATTATATACCAGTATATACCAATCCTGCAGTGATATAAGCTTACATGGTCATATACATTTATATACCAGTATATACCGATCCTGCAGTGATATAAGCTTACATGGTCATATACATTTATATACCAGTATATACCGATCCTGCAGTGATATAAGCTTACATGGTGATATACATTTATATACCAGTATATACCGATCCTGCAGTGATATAAGCTTACATGGTCATATACATTTATATACCAGTATATACCGATCCTGCAGTGATATAAGCTTACATGGTGATATACATTTATATACCAGTATATACCGATCCTGCAGTGATATAAGCTTACATGGTCATATACATTTATATACCAGTATATACCGATCCTGCAGTGATATAAGCTTACATGGTGATATACATTTATATACCAGTATATACCGATCCTGCAGTGATATAAGCTTACATGGTCATATACATTTATATACCAGTATATACCGATCCTGCAGTGATATAAGCTTACATGGTGATATACATTTATATACCAGTATATACCGATCCTGCAGTGATATAAGCTTACATGGTCATATACATTTATATACCAGTATATACCGATCCTGCAGTGATATAAGCTTACATGGTGATATACATTTATATACCAGTATATACCGATCCTGCAGTGATATAAGCTTACATGGTCATATACATTTATATACCAGTATATACCGATCCTGCAGTGATATAAGCTTACATGGTGATATACATTTATATACCAGTATATACCGATCCTGCAGTGATATAAGCTTACATGGTCATATACATTTATATACCAGTATATACCGATCCTGTAGTGATATAAGCTTACATGGTCATATACATTTATATACCAGTATATACCGATCCTGCAGTGATATAAGCTTACATGGTGATATACATTTATATACCAGTATATACCGATCCTGCAGTGATATAAGCTTACATGGTGATATACATTTATATACCAGTATATGTATTTTGATCATGTTCATGGTTCTCACAGAAAAACAGCAAAAGCCAGTTGGTGTGTGATACACTCTTAAATAAATCTTGATACATTCTACAGAGTATTTGGATTGTTATTTAATATATGGGTACTAATATGCTAAGGTGTAACAAACAGGCACTTCATGTTGAAGTCACTTATTACAGTTACATATGAAGAAATTTTAACTTCTGGAAATGCCACTATTTTGTCTGAGTGTTGTGGAGATAGAAAAGATAATAACAGGTTCAACTTCAAATTATTTGTTTTTAATTAACTTAATTAAGCTTGATTTGAGGCCAATATTTGCCCCAAGATTGTGACATACACCATGGTGACATCCAAAAGATGCTTTTATATGTAATAATACACATAGAAGATGACTTTCTTTGTAGTCACTAGGTGGAATGGATCTGAAGGTAGAAATTGATGCACAATTAAAGTGGCAAAAGTGTGATTTAACAAAAGAATTTTAAGGTCCTAACCACCACGGTTGGACGTAACACTTTCCGTCCTCCAATAAGCCCTCATTGTAGAGATCTCTAAGTACTCACAACTACATAGTTGATGATGCCAACCTTATTAAAATGAAATTTATGCCCCTTCTGTCTTTTCATGAATGTAAAGTTCCTGACAAATGCAAACACATATTTAAAAAAATTAGATTTATCAAAAATCTTCAGATTTTCCGTCTTATGTTACGTCCGACATACTAATTATGCTAATTAACTTTATTTGCAGTAATATTTCATGGGGTTTGTGATTCCCCTTGCTTATGTGATGGGTGACACATGCCCCAAATTGTATGCTTCCATCCCATGTACTTTAGCTGTACACTACCAAAATGCAGTGTCCGTCTTCATTGCCTGCCAGTGTTCGTCCGACATAATCCGTCCTCGTTTGTCCGACACATAAGTAAATTTTCAGCATATTCTGAGTGCATATTCAGAGCAGACCATCAAAATACACACTTATAGTGATACCCAGTCATTTCTTCTCTGTACCTATTGCACTGTTTGGTTTGTGGTATTCATAATTGTAGTATTTTCAAATGTCGGACAAACAAAGACGGACAGGTTTTCCTCCCCATTTGTTTAACATTGTCCGTCTTAGTTTGTCCAACTGTTTTGGGGCATAAAGGCATATTTTTTAAAAATAGTAAATAACTTTTATTTTCATATCAAGTTAAAGAACCTTGTATTCTTCACCTAACCTTATAATTTTCAACATAGTTTATTTCAATTAAATGCCTATTAATTTAAAAAAAGATACGTTTCCATCAGCTTTTCCGTCTTTGTTTGTCCGACACTTTGTCATGCTTTGTACTAATTTCTTCACAGATACATGTACGTTAAATTTTTCAAATCAAACACTGAAAGTGTTCATATATGTAAAATACTGTCCTAAAAGTCCCCTTGCAGTAGAAATCCATTTGCTATTCCCTTATTATGTATTCCCCCATTTTCCGTCCTGTGTTTGTCCAACATTTTCAGTGATGCTGTACTAAAACAGGTCTGAGAATACTAACACACTTGAAGACTATGTTAACTCTATAATTTTAATATAGCTGAGAGATATCGCCATCAAATAATGTAAAGAAGAAGAGCTGTAGTCTATTTTATATTTTGAGCTTCAGTGTCCCATATTTGTTACACCTTAGCGTATAAACACCCATATCTGTGCAATACACTCATCACTTTAACCTCTCACATGTCTAAAGTTTTGCTACTGAACAATAAAACGAATGTAGTCAAGTCTGCAGTTCCAAATTATTATCTTGCCATATTCTTATGTATTCTTGGAGATATTCATCCCTCAGAAAGAACTGGCTGATCTAAAATCACTAAATCAATCAAATCAATCATTCTAAATCAGAGAATGTATATATAATGTATTTTTTGCAAAAAGAAAAAAAAGAGTGATCAAATCCTTTAATAAGGCATGTCATGTGCCTGTACATCATTTGGGGAAGAATAGAGGCGAGGGAAGATGATTTATAATAGATAACGTTATTCTGATGAATTGAATCATGTATTAGATAAATAAATTAACGAGAGGAAGACTAACTACATATTCACCAGTAAAAATGCACATTTTGAGAGAGTGGGTGTTGGTATATACTGAATAATATATAATGCATTGAGATGGTTTGCTACTTTGTTCAATTTTGCTAGTCCATTGCCATTTTGTCCGTTTGCCATTTTGCAGGTTGGGGAAAATACCTTGATCGAGGTATTATACCTTGATTGGGGTATTATACCTTGATCGAGGTATTAGCCTATACCTCGATTGGGGTATAGGGCTATGTCAACTTCAGTTTTTATATATTTATGGAAAATGTGGACATTCACACATATGCCGGACTGCATGAATCTTCCAACAGCATCCATTGTTTCATTATTCCATGATTTTCACGTCAACGTATTGCTTCGTTTTATGCGACTAATCATTCAAATTAGCCACTTCAATATTTCAAAAATGAAACATGGCTTCAAATTACATATTCGGTGAAATTTATTCTGTAAATGAAAATAGCATGGGGTGGCATACTTCCATATCAAGGTCATGCGCAAATTGCAGGATTTGAGAGGCAATGCCTAGTTAATAAATCAAGTTTAACTGACAGATACATAATCTAAATATAATCAAATGGCACATAATGGGTATTATGACCTTCCGTGTGTATGCATGCTAGGAGATTGTGCATTGCATCAGACAATTTAATCTAATTTATTCATCAGTCACTGTGCATCTACAGTGTTCGAATTTAAGAAAAATTTGAACCAGTCCACCGGACTGGTGAGCCAAAAATGTAACCAGTCCGCAAATATTTTTACTAGTCCGTTAATATTAAATAAAAGATGATCTGGGAACATTTGTCATCATTTTGTTCTCTGTCATGGTTGCTACTAAATAAGAAATTAATAATTGTGCATTTCTTGAATTTCTTGAGCGCGTGTGAAGATAATAACATACGACAAACCCCGTCGGCTAGACTTTGAATGGCGACCTTGACTGCACGTGTCGTCGCGAAACACTGCTTCAACAAATGCCATTTCAAGCCAAGAAATCAGTAGATTTCTTTCGACGTTGATGGAGAATATGTTTAAAATTGTCCTGGTAAACATGATCAGGTCGACTGAAGCGTAATGATGTTGCTGATTTCTCGATTCTCGACCTGGAAGTGGGTGCTTTATTTGCTGAAAAGATCGTCAACCTGCCGCCATGCATTGCCATGCGCTGCATTACAATCACACTTTACGGTATGCTGACACTGTTCGCGCCGCTTTACGGTTGTTGTTGTTGTCGCAAAACGCGACCGTGGTCGTGATTTCGTTGGAATTTGCTGAATTTTTTTTTAGACTCGCAGGATTTATTTTAGATTCGGTCGGGTAACCGAAAACAGACATATCTTTTACAAATTGTGCGGAGATATTCAGAGAAATAGTTTACACAATGAACTGAGAGTTTTTTTGTTACCAGTCCGACGGACTTGTTGTTCAGTCACTCACAGTCACACCAGTCCGTTTGATTTTTTACCAGTCTCGGACTGACGGACAGGTGCCAAATTCGAACTCTGATCTATGAGTTTGAGATGGAAGTATGCCATCACATGCCATTTTCATTTACATAATAAATTTCACCGCATATGTCATTTGAAGCCATGTTTCATTTTTGAAATATTAGAGTGGCTAATTTGATTGATTAGTCGCATAAAACGAAGCAATAAGTTGCTGTGAAAATCGTGGAACAATGAAGCCATAGATGATGTTGAAAGATCCATACAGTCCAGGGTATGTGTGGATGTCCACATTTTCCATAAATTGACAAAAATTGAAGTTGACATAGCCCTATACCCCAATCGAGGTATAGGCCTATACCTCGATCGAGGTGTAATACCCCGATAAAGGTATAATACCTCGATCGAGGTATTTTCCCCAACCTGTTTTGTCCTTATTGCAATTTTGTTCGTTTGCCATTTTGTCCATTTGCCATTTTATCCATTGCCAATTTTTCTGCTCCCCCACCATTTGTCCATTGCCATTCTGACCGTTGCCATTTCGTCTTGTACATGATGATATGTGCTTCGCCATCACAATGTGACCATTACAATTTTGAGATTTTTTTACCGTTTTCAAGAGGCCGTGTACGGCAGAAGTACAACAACTTATTTTTTACCTGGACTGCATATAAATGTACTAGTATACTGTAGCTACGGTGGATACAGCATAACAAAGTTAATGTTATTTGATTTGATGCACGAGATGATGTAAAACGTAAACAACAGAACAACGTAACGTAAACTGCAACCACCGGAAGCCAACGTGTTCTTCGTTTGTCCCGTTTGTGGCGCGTTGAGTTGTACGAAATTGTCGACTTATAACTAAACTGGAATCCGGAAACCAAACGTCTCGCATCGAGTCTCAGCAGCGTAAAATTCCTGTCATGTCATCAGATCGTCGATTATTATCATTTTTTCACAGCGGGAACGAAACAGCCTTCATGTTCGAGATTTAGGGGTATACCTTTTACAAACTCTATTAATGGAACTAGATTCATCATATCTTTGAAAAGTGGTTGCCATTTACCATAACAGTAGATAATTCTCTGTGGGCGGGTTCAATATAATCATCGAATCTTCGTAATAACTTATCTATCCATTCACTCTTTTCACTTCCGGTGGGTCCCGCAACTTTCATCGTAAATGGAAGAAGTAAGCGTTTCTCATTCTAATGTAAGTGCTTTCTCTACATTATGTTGTTTTGACTGATTGTTGATTGTTTGTTAGTACCCATCTTTCGTGATGTCTGAAGTCTAGCTCATTAATATCTGATTCGGCTTGTATGTGTTCGTTAATCAGATTATTAGACCCACCATGTGCCAATCGCATATATCACAGCAAACTATCCGATCTCGATAATTTCTTATAGCACAGAGAACATTAATAAATTATAATCGAAGCGTTACGACCAACATCTTCATGGAAAATGGTGCAGTTCGATTATACCACTCTTTATATATGAAACGGATGACATCACTTAGCATGTTGGGGATAGTATAATATTTTATTTAAAAAAACATCTTCACTTTCACTTTTACCTTCCCTTGTGAATTTGCACGACCATTGAGGGGCGTTCCTGTCTGTTTCCTTTTAGCAGGTGTAGGTGATTGTTGAACGTTGACTTTCTGACGCTGTTTATCGAGTTCCGCTTTAGTCCGCTCTACTACTTGTTGGGTCGGTGATATGGATGTCATTGTCGCCATTTTAATTCTATCAACACGTGGATTAACGGTTGAATTTCTCGTATCGGTATTCTGGGGTCAAGGATAAGCCAGTCTCCGTCCTCCATTCTGAGGCGCTTCTTGCCTTACCAAAGCTCTAGCCTGGTTTACGTATAATTTGATCCACATATCAGCATTAATATTGTATTCTTCTACCGACATAGTACAGCGATTGTAGTAGCGATGTAAAAAATTCTTCCGACTCAGTTCTAATATACTTGTCAGCCGTGAACATGTTATATAGTCTCGATATCTTCCAGAGATCTCGCAAATTTTAAAGGCCAAAATACATATTTCATCAAATTGTCTATCCTACCTCTACGACGGCGTGTTTTAATTATCTTTTCGATACGCCATAATGCATCCGGGTCGTTTGCACCTTTTGCAGTTAGTTTTGATGGAACCTTAATTTCTTCAATAGTTTCGTCCACGACTAATTTGTATATATTTATCCCAGACCTTTGAAACCTGCGTTGAACTTTGAACAGCCCACACGATCCACTTCGCTTGATAATCCCATTGGACTATATACTGAATGGACTGAAATTCTCAAGGTATCTCATAGCTTATACGAACGTTTCGACTTGCTCGTCTTTTGATGTGTCTTCAACGCATCTACGTATGATTCCTTCCACGCTAGCGATTCATTTTGTTTGGCCACCTCTAATCGAGGCTCTCTGATTCAGTGATCTGTGAGGGCGATGATTGTAATCGTGTTCAATGTCTCGCAAAAGCTCTTTATACCGGTGGGTTTATTTGTGAGTAAAGTATCTGTACATTACATTCTTGATGGTCCTGATAACTCTTTCGGCGTAATTCGCTTTCTTCTCATTCTGAGTGACGTAATATTTAACACCCTTATTCTTTATATAGGCAGTCACCCATCTGTTAATAAATTCGATCCATTTATCGAATCGGAGAAGTGTGGGTTCCTCCCTTCTTTAAAAATATTCCCCAATCCCTGTATAAGGGGTTGATGAGATTTGTTCTGTAGTGGATCTATCCTTAAGTATCTGGAGAATATATCGATAGCTATGAGTAGAAAGTTGATTGTATCGGTATATTTATCCGTATCAGACACATCTGCTAGATCTGTATCCCATAGATTATCGATGCCAGTAGTTACCACTCTGTTTCTCTCAAATATATAGCGAACGGGTTGTTGAAGACTGAAGGTGTCTTGGTCACTCAACCATTGATTCAGTTCATCCATGGATACGTTGTACTCACGCTTCTTCATTATAATTTAGTATGTAGCGTGGAGGGTCCTGTTAAAGATGCCGAGTTTTTAGTATCGACATAGATAGGGAGAGGTACAATGTAGTTCTTCCATCCATTCACCTCCATGATTATCGCGATGAATGACGTATATAATTTAGTATATGCAATCAGAAGATAAGAAAAAATAATACAGTCAAATATCTTTTATTAATATTTCATTCAACGATACATGCTTTTACATGATTGTTCAGGATTCATAGGAGTACGCAATTTCTGAATTCAAGAAAACAGCACTGGCTGTAAGGTTGTATATTCTTTGGACCACTATGTAGAAATATCGAAATGTACAACATTATTATCTTCTCGTGTATTTCATATGTATTACTCGTGTAGTGTGAAGGGCGTCGCTAGAGGCGGGAGCGGGTGTAATTGAGTACGAACGACGCCGTCTCTTAATAAGTAAGCGTAAGACATCCTGGTCACACCCATGAGTATATGCGTGTTTGATATGGTTTTACCCGCTTATTTCACGAGTATATGAGATACATTATTCATGATACCAGCATGTTTAGAATATTATTTCATGAGAAAGACCAAAACAAGACAGTGTATGTATTCGCTCGAATTGTAAATGAAATGCGTACGGTAGTTTGCATGCGTGAAAATAAGTCTTCGTCTCGGCTTGTTCACGGCACCGTTTAGTCCTATATCCAATAAATCCCCGCAAAATTATTATAATTTTCTTCACTTCTTATTGGTACAAACCTACTGTTACACATGCAATCACATTCCAGAGATCAGAGATCAAGATCTTATAGTACGGACTCACTTGAAGAAGTACTCGAAGTCACAAACTTTCACCTCTGTGTTTTTCTCAGTTTCGGGGAACGATAGAAAAGTTCACTGGGGGCGCCGGGTGACGAATTCCCCATGGCAGATAGGGTTAATGTGGTCGCCAGCTAGCTTGTATGTTCAAAGAATTGGTTTCCAATTGATCTTAGTGATTTCCTTGGTCTAATGACCCCTGTGATGACAAGGGTCAGGTTCTGTGTTCCCGCAACATTTAGCAACAATATTCCACTGAGATGCACGGGGTGGAGTGAATGAATACCTAGTTGACTTGGCATGGTTCGTGTAGTTTGCTCCAATGCTGGAGGAAGCAGCTGACACGTTGCACACGTATACGTAGGCCTACACATGCCACCAAGTAAGGGTATCACTGTAGGACGCAGTGATTTCTGGCTTCTGAGAGACCTTAGCTAGGATGACGAAAGGTGGTAATGTGTAAGCCAATAGGCCCGTGCAATCGATTGACAGGGCATATACCCACCTAGCTAAATAATATATAGCCCTCAGTCACGAGTATGAGGGCTATAGGTCGGCCCCAGTCACCTCCAGCGAGGGTTTTAGATAATTTTATTACGAATCACCCACCTCTGAAACTGCCGTACATCTAATCTCTGTCCCCTCCTGCGCACTATTTTAAAATCTTGCGCACTATTGTGAAATAGTGACGCATATATCTCCGTCTGAATTTTCCAGTCGAAAACTTCAACTCTCTACGCGCCATGTTGGTGACGTCACGGTATATGTGTGCTGAGCCGTTTGCAATCGAACATGGCGCGTATAAAGTGGAAGTTGTCGACTGAAAAATTCAGACGGCAATATATGCGTTACTATTTCACAATAGTGCGCAAGATTTTAAAATAGTGCGCAGGAAGGTATAGAGATTAGATGTACGGCAGTTTCAGAGGTGGGTGATTCGTCATAAAATTATCTAAAACCCTCGCTGGAGGTGACTGGGGCCGACCTATAGCCCTCATACTCGTGAGGGCTATATATTCTTTAGCTAATACCCACCCCCAGGCCATCTTCTCTAGCCAAGTCGACGTACATCACGTTGCTCTGTACATCGCCTTGGCGTACTTCTCTAGTAAAGCTGGAACATGAATCCTCATCGTTGAGTGGAATGCAGAGACGGCTTGCTGCATCCAATCAGAATGCGCGTTATGTAGTAGTTGGTTTCCCAAGATGGCGGCCTTCACTAATGTGACGAAAATGCCCGTGACCTGGAGAATGTCATTTTCGTTCTACGCTGACATTCTAAATAGCATTGTGAATGGACCGATAATGGTGGATATTTGACTTACCTGTATTAACTGTGCGCTGAAACTTTCAGCGAGGGACGTGTAAATATCCCTGACACGCATCTTGCATCGAAACCGGGCGAGAGAAGTCGAACTCTATTGATCTGACACGAAATCCAACACCGCCTGAGTCTATACTTTCGCTTTATGGAGGCTGCCATGTTTGGGCCCGCAATGGATTCTGGGAGCCGGAGCCTATATAAGACGCAGAGAATGGACGTTCGGCATTCTGTCTCAGACAATCCGCGGGTAAACATCGTGCGGGAGAGCACAGAGACAGGATCGCCGCAAATGCGCCGAAAGTGCCGAATGTGCCGAAAGTGCCGAATTGACTGCCGAAACAGCGCCGAACCATCCGCCGAAGGGTTGGAAAGCCGAGAGCTAAGCCATAGCTTGGGGATAATAGATACTAACACGCACAGTATCTGATGACGAGACGAACCGCCAGACGGGGATAAGATACTAACACGCACAGTATCTGAAGACGAGATGTCCATCAACGGGGAATACAGAGGACCAAATATCCCACACTGCAGCCCATCACACAAATACCATTTTACATGATTACATATATTTGCTCACATACAAGATCGTCGGCCTTCGGGACGGAATAGATTTAATCACACTCATCTACACTAGTTATTCACAGGCCTCGGCTAGAGATAACTGATAACACAAGCTTACATCCACGGTACATATTTACACTGCCGCAGGGCTCGAATTATGCTTTGCCGCAAGTCTTTGAATTCTATTACAAATCATTGATATTAATTGACATTACACTGTAAGGTAATAATACGCTCCCGAGACCAGGGCATTATTACCACATATATATATGCAGACAATCTGAGCCTATTAACTCATCCTTGGGTCAACGCCGTGAGGGCCGAAGTCGGGTCGCCGAAGACGGATCGCCGAAATCGGGCCGCCGAAGACGTGAAGTCTGCCGAGCCGAAGACGGGTCGCCGAAGACGGGCCGCCGAAGACGTGAAGTCTGCCGAGCCGAAAGGGGGCGCCGCCGAATTCGGGCCGCCGAAGACGCGAGGTCTACCGAGCCGAAAGGGGCTGCCGCCGAAGACGCTGTGGTGTGCCGTACGGGCCGATGCCGCCGAAGGGCTACTGCTAGGAGAGGCAGTGATACGGAGAGGATTCCAGAGACGATTAATAACGCTTAGATGAACTGGGCCGTGTAATCTTAGACACGGTAGACGTTCCATACAGTCCGGGGCTACGCCTACGACTGGAGAGGAACCAGAGACGCCGTACCATACCACGACGAGAGCCAGTCTGGACGAGACTGGGCCGTGACGCGTCATAGATAGGGTCTCTTGTATATATTGTATATTATTCGTCTTTCTCTTTAAGATAAAGATAACACTTAACGATAACTACCTCTAGAGTAGGGATCTTTATTACAGGTATTGTGCGCGTACAGAGATGTGTACATAGCAGAATACAATATTATTACTTTATTATTGCCTTGATTGTTTCTACAGGTCCCTCCCATCCTACCTCCTCGATCCAGACAAGGTGACAGGTTGAATCGGACCTTCCTCGTTGGCCAATTCCAGTCATACGAGACTGTGTTCACATCAGCCTGACAATTTGTCACAGGGGCCTGAGAAATACGAGACTGTGTTCACATCAGCCTGACACATTTGTCACAGGGGCCTGAGACCAGGCCGCCTCAAGTCTCGTGTACACCGCAAAGATAGACGTTTTCTGACCGCTCGAACGTCACACTAAGAACGAGCTGTGTAGAATATGCGGGGAAATTCTGCCAATAGAAAACAAGAGAAGCATTATCACGGCCACTTTCGGTGTATCTGATCAATTGAATCAGATTTTGGGACGCGCTGCAAGGTCGAACGATAGCAACTCGCCTAACCCAGAAACTCTGGCTGTGATAGGTAAATTTAGGGTAAGGGGGCGTGGCAGGGGTCAGCAACAACAACAACAACAACAACAACAAAATTAGACCCCTTAGCCGATGTTTTCGGGCTACAACTCGCCTTACGTGTGTGGCCGACTTGAAATTGAAGGGAAACAACTCCTGGAGTCAAAAAGGCGCTCATCGTTAAAACTTCCACTAGGTGGCGCAGAGCAGTATTCCTCTGCCACCAGCCAAGAATGTCAAGGCAGCGTGAAGATGCCCCCAGGCCTGGTCTTACGGAATCGGGCTGGGGAAGGTCTGTTTCGCAAACGTATTCAGTGACGTCACGACCAAGTGTAGTAATTTATTTTCTCAAGCTACATGTATTATCCAATCAGCGTGTTTGAAAGTGTTACGTAACTAGTTACATATGATAATTATGTCATAGGCTTTTATGAATGAAAAGTACAGTTATGTGATAAATTGAAATATCAAATCGTGATTGTAATTGCGCGAGTAAACTGAGCATGATGATCAACCTGCAACATTTGCCAAAGGCTTTTCAAGTCCACTGAAAAAGATGAAAATGAGAAGTGACTCAGTTGACGTCCGATAACGTGACCAGGTGTCCATGATATCACGTTAGAAGCCGTCAAAGCGTGATAAGATTTCTGTGTGTATAACGTCGCAAAGCGTCACGCCCAGAATGCCGTTGCGTGTTTTGCAACGTCATCTCAGACACTGAAGCCAAGTGCAGGCGCTGTCATGTTTTTCAGAGAATGTCAGAAGTGCTATTCCAATGCCGGTAATATTAATGAACGTACTGATAGTACTGGTGTCGGGTTTCGTTCATCCATAAACTTAAAAGGTATGAATACCTAGATCTGACTTCTTCTGCATTGCCATAAAGCCTGTAATTGCTTGTAAAATTTGTAATGCAGTTATTTAAAAATGCATGGATCACTTGCAGCAGAAGTCTGGTTAGTCTGGAAGATATTATATAATACTGATTTCTATTGAATGTAATTATATTCAATATAGAAATCAGTATAATACAATATCTTGTAGTAGTCCAGCAGTTTGGTTAAAAAATTGTGCCATTTTGGCAACAAGCATGAAACTTTCAGGAATGATAGAGTTTGACTAACAGAAAAAAATTCGATATGGGGCCATTTGAAAAATCCAATATGGCCGCCATTTTCAAGATGGCCGCCATTTCTTAAGGATTTTCTTAAGAATTATAGTAGAAACTGTGTGTTTTGTCTTCCATCTTCGGATTCAGAGACATTCTATGAGGAATTATGCACTGGATGATGTCAAACCAATTGGCACGTGAAAAACCCAAGATGGCCGCCCAAGAAGGATGTACAACAGTTGTGTGAAGAGATGTTCATATACACACCCACTTTCTCGGGGTGTTCTGACCCTACACCTGCCTGAGTATAGGAGTTATTATAACATCACTATATGTACTAACATGTACCTCAGAGCAGTTGTTTCGGATAATTTCGGGAATATATCTTTTGTATATCCCAGGCATATCTCTCATCAGGGGCCAAGCCTAATCATGAATATATTTAACTATTCACGATAAATACTCTCATATTCTCGTCGATATAGTGATGCCGGAGTTACCCACGGGCTAAAATCTTACATTATTTTAGATTTACACTCTCCTTCTACGTTACTGTTGTCTGTGCTTTACACAACACTGCACACGTTGTGTAATCGTTTATTAATTTCGATTCACACATATCTTGTTTTTCTCTTCTTTCTTGCTGACTGTTCTTCTCACGTGCCAGTGTATTTTAGCAATATACTTAACGGAGTGGCACGATCCCGGCATGGTCGTCACAGGAGATTCTGATTATGCATCGAAAAACATCTCGAACCTGATAGCATATTCTTACTATTTCTCAATCCAGGTGTCGGAACATGAATCTCACTTAAAGAGATATTAAATACGGGTAATGTTCATTTCAGGATGTCAGCCGCTGTCTGCATTCCGTCTCTCAATGTTTGTAGTCTGTGGGAACATGATTCTCACTAAAAGAGATATTAAATACGGGTCATGTTCATTTCAGGATGTCAGCCGCTGTCTGCATTCCGTCTCTCGATGATTGTAGTCTGCGGGAACATCTAACACTGTCCCAAGCCGTCAGTTGAATCTATGTGTCCGTCCACTTTGAAGAGGTGCATCGATCTACGTGCTTTGTTTGTTTGTTTGTGTTATGACTACAGCCATATATACATATAATAGATGTATATGATCAGCCCTACCAATATTAATTGGGGGTCTCAGCGCTGACCTATATGATATCATGTTGAGCCCTTCAAGAGCGTGTTGGTTTGGATATTTATTTATCTCTCATTCAACCGTGCTTTGTCATTCTCCATTAGGAGATGTGAAGCTGGATGTTGTCAACAAGGTCAAGTATACTCTTATTACAACCACGTGCGTACCAGTCTTGAAGAAGTGGACCAGCTGAAACATCAGATTGCGGTGCAGGTGTTTATATATTGAGCTTTAACAATATATACGCTGATACGATATACTGGGTTTAATCATAGCGCCTGACGCTGGCCCACGTATACACGTTGAGCTTGAGAGGATTGTAGCATACAATGCCTTCTGCAGTGGGTGTCAAAATAACCAATCAGGTGCCGGCATTTCAACCAATCAGTCAGAGCGATTCTGTGCCAATCAGCGGGTGACGGACGATTTCTTATAGCCAATTATATCATTCGCGCCATGTACCGACTGGGCCATGCCACCTGGAGTTTCATCATTCAACTGACGGCTTGCGACAGTGTTAGATAACCCCGCAGACTACAACCATCGAGAGGCGGAAGGCAGACAGCGGCTGACATCCTGAAATGAACATGACCCGTATTTAATATCTCTTTAAGTGAGAATCATGTTCCCACAGACTACAAACACTGAGAGACGGAATGCAGACAGCGGCTGACATCCTGAAATGAACATGACCCGTATTTAATATCTCTTTAAGTGAGAATCATGTTCCGACACCTGGATTGAGAAATAGTAAGAATATGCTATCAGGTTCGAGATGTTTTTCGAAGCATAATCAGAATCTCCTGTGACGACCATGCCGGGATCGTGCCACTCCATTAAGTATATTGCTAAAATACACTGGCACGTGAGAAGAACAGTCAGCAAGAAAGAAGAGAAAAACAAGATATGTGTGAATCGAAATTAATAAACGATTACACAACGTGTGCAGCACAGACAACAGTAACGCAGAAGAAGAGTGTAAATCTAAAATAATGTAAGATTTCACCCCGTGGGTAACTCCGGCATCACTATATCTACGAGAATATTAGAGTATTTATCCTGAATAGTTAAATATATTCATGATTAGGCTTGGCCCCTGATGAGAGATATGCCTGGGATATACATAAGATATATTCCCGAAATTATCCGAAACAACTGCTCTGAGGTACATGTTGGTACATATAGTGATGTTATAATAACTCCTATACTCAGGCAGGTGTAGGGTCAGAACACCCCGAGAAAGTGGGGGTGTATATGAACATCTCTTCACACAAGGGTCAGAACACCCCGAGAAAGTGGGTGTGTATATGAACGTTTCTTCACACATCAGCAGTTGATCAAATGTGGCTGTAAACTGACGAATGGATGCCGCGGACGCTGCAAATGTGTAAAAGCAGAACTCAAATGTAACAGCCTGTGTTCATGCAGTGGTGACTGTGAACG
>JAVTVY010053799.1:0-27393 GCA_036873755.1 Hanleya hanleyi
ACTTCGTTACGTTTACGGAAAAACAAGACTGGGAGGTCTTGTTCGGAAGTGAAAATGAAACCCATACCATTCTACGCTTCCAACGAAAACTAGTTACGTGTGATCCAAGGGATCGAGAAATAACGGTTGGTGAGTTTTTTTCTCAACGATATCGTTAACATCATTGTGACGTCATGAAATCACCATATTGATCACCTATCTATTTTTTTTATATTATTTTCGCGATTGAAAGCAATTTAGTGAGAGGATTTTCTTGAAATTTTGGAATCCAAATAAAAAAAAGTCGTACCAGACGCTGTGCGAAGATACGTGGGAGAAAAACGTCTCTGATATACACTGTAAATAAATCGGACGCCGACGTGTTCAAGATTAAATACGCGTGTTAAAGTTGTGAACACTTATATTTTAGAGTTTAGGATGCTATTTATTGCTCAACTTTGAATGCGTCTTGAACAGTTATGTTTATAACGCGTTCTGCATTTGAATACATGCGTTATTGGTTTGAATGCTAAAGTTCAAAACTGAACATTGAAGGTAACAATTTTAACGCAGTTACGCGTTCAATAAGTGTTACAATTGAAGCGTTCAATAATTGAACACCTCACGCATGGGGCAAAATTGGATCATTTTTATACGCCCGCCCAAAAGGCGGACGTATTATGTGATGGTGGTTTCCGTCCGTCTGTCCGTCTGTCCGATTCTCGTGTCCGGTCTATATCTGGGACAGTTTCCTATCCACAGCTCCAATTTTTGGTGAGTGGATACCCTACGGGGAGACGATGTGTCGCGTACCAAAATGAAGGTCGAGGTCACAGGTCAAGGTCACTGGCCTAAAAAACAGGAAATCACTGAAGTGTTCGTGTCCGGTCTATATCTGTGAACGTTTTCTATCCACAGTTACAATTTTTTGTGAGTGGATACACCAGGTGGAGACGATGTGTCGCGTACCGAAATTGAGGTCGAGGTCAGAGGTCAAAGGTCACTGTTGCCAAAAATCAGGAAATCATTGATCGTTGACAGTTTTCTATCTACAGTTCTAATTTTTGGTGAGTGGATGCCCTGGGGGGGAACGATGTGGTTGCATATTAAATGTAGGTCAAGGTCAGAGGTCAAAGGTCAGTGTGATTAAAAAATCAGGAAATCGTTAAAAATTTCTAATTTTTTGTGAGTGGATTCAATAGGCGGAAATGAAGTGATGCATACCAAAAATTAGGTCAAGGTCAAAGGTCACTGACCCCAAAATTAGGAAATTATTAAAAATAACATTTTTTGTGTCAGTAGATACATTAGGGGAACACAATGTGTCACATACCAAAATGTAGGTCAAGGTCAAAGGTCAAGGTCACTGTGACCCCAAAATCGTGAAATTGTTAAAAATCATGATTTTTGTGTCCATTGAGAAATTGAGGGGAGACGGAATGTCATGTACCAAAATTTAATCCAAGGTCGAAGGTCAAGGTCACTATGACCCCAAAATCAGAAAATTATTAAAAATCATGATTTTTTGTGTGCATTGATAGACTGAGGGAAGACGATGTGTTGTGTACCAAAATTGAGGTCAAGGTCAAAGGTCAAGGTCACTGTGACCCCAAGATCAAGAAATCATTAAAAGTCACATTTTCATATGCCTGTCGAAGAAGAGGTCGTGTAATGCTATGTTGCGTTCTGTCCATTCATCCATTAACATGTGTTGTCCATGCGATAGCTCTAGTTTCAAGGTATGGATTGGTACCAAACTTTGAGTATACCTTACTCGCATGGCAAAGTGGAGCCATACATATGAGATCAATTTGTCAAAGGTCTAGGTCGCAGTCCCCCAAAACTGAATCAAGCTTAGCTGACTAAATGTGTTGGAATATTGTTGGAATATTCGAAGTTCTTTCCCCTGCATTTATATGGCATTGTCTTGTGGAGTTGTCTCCCATGTTTGAAACGCTTCATTTAGTTAAACTGTAGTAAAATAAAAACCATACATTTGCTAATTTAACGGGGAGAGGAGTCCTTTATGAGCTTCACACCTGTTTATTAACTCAAGAACAAAGGTTTACTTCATCACTTTCTTCTTCCTTCATGAAAAATGCTCTCATCTGAAAGGAATACATTTGCAGGAAAACTAGTATTTTCTTGTGTTTGACTATTGTCGATTTCAGTGAGGGATATATGTGAGCTCTCAGCTCTTGCTTCAAGGTCAACTAGTTACCAAGAGTTAAGCTCATTTTAGTTTATCATTCAATATAAGATGTGATATATGTTACATTCTCATACATTGTAATACATTGTAGACCTTTCTCTGGATTGCTAGATCAATTGGAATCAAGGCTATTAAACAACCTTGAAATTTGAACCAGTGTAATTCCAGATATACGGGCGTATATTGAAGCCCCTTGGGCTCTTGTTTTCTTTGAAGTGCATAGGATTTCTTTGTTGGCAGCATATATTTCTCCACTCATTTATTCTACACTCATATAATATAATAAAATATCACATAATTCAATCACCGAGACTGCTTCTCTAACTTTAATCAACTAGAGACCCGATGATTTCATGAGTGTGATCTACTCTCCACAGAAAGACACTGTTCGGATAATTTATTCGTGGCACCAGGACGACCCTACTGGCGGGAATACAACGTACTCTTGTGGATTACCATCGGAAATGAAGCTGGAGTACCACGGCGAAATCTCCCGAGGCGTGAAGAGTCTGCTTTTGTTAGATTCACCATGGAGAGCCTCGGATTTACCAGCGAATACCATGACACACGATTTTCGCAATCCCAACGTAAGTCAACATGAAGTGTTAGTTTGAATTTATCCCGTTACAATCATTCTCATCTAAAACGGAACTTCGCCTTTGACACCTATCTCTCAGGTAAAACTTGTATAAGATATTCAGTCGTGCATCAGTATATAGAGAGCGGGTTAGCTCATTAGGTACGGCACTTTTCTTGACTTTCTCAGATATAGGATATAGAGTCGTGTATGGAACTACCGTCTTCCATTACTTTGCCAACTGACTGACTAACCCACAGGGATGGGCCCTCAGTTCGAGTGTAATCTCGGGATAGATGTGCAGGCTTATTTGTGGATGTCAAACGACAGGTGGGCTATCAGCACCTGTACTATCAGGTATCTAGCGGGGATTTCCCGAGGTTAAGCAATATCGCTAACCATTTCTTTAGATTTTAACCCGGCTAACTCAGTCGGTAAGGCATGCGACTTCTAATTCCGAGATACAGGTTAAAGCCCCACGTTGGGCGCCAATGTGAAACAGGCACAAATAGCGCCTGGTAACACCAAAATTAATTCCGTGCTTATATTCAAGCCATCTGCTTGAGGGACATAGCCGATCAATAGATGTAAAGAATATTAGAAATGAAGTATTGCAGTATAACTCACTCAGCGATAGGGAATTAGTGATTAAATAGAGTTAGATTCTGAGTCGTTTAAGAATACGGTCAGACGTGGGGGGGGGGGGAGGATTAATGTCACACTCGAGGCTATTTCACTCATATGGGGACAGCCAGTTTGAATGGAGAAGGAACCCGGAGTATCTGGAGAGAACCGCCACCCGTCGGCAAGTAACTGGCAAACATTCAAACATGCATCAGCGGGGCTCGAACCCATGCCAGTTCAGCGGTCAGACGGAGTATTTATCTTAATCTCTGCACATTGTAGGTGACACTTCCGGCCACCGATACAGTGTACTGGTGCCAGGCATTCCGCCTCCCGACCCTAGGACGAAAACATCATATCATCAAGGTAAATCAAACACTGGTCAAATTTGCATCTTCTCAAACTGAAGCTAGCACACTCCACTCGAACGATCTGATAATTGCGTACGCTATGGTGGGTAATGTGTATAGCAGGACCTACTACTAGTTCATCTGTCTCGTTCACTATGTAATTACACTATAGCAGCTGCTATCCATTGCTGTAGAGCCACTGCATTTTGTAAATAATTTCCAATTTCGCGTAACCCAGGGTTGTAGGGGCCTTCTGAACACCATGTATTTTACACCTGCACAGTGAAAGCATGAGTGAGACATATTATACTAATAGATAAAATCTTGAATATTCAGTTGGATTGAGGGCTTGTGTAAGCTTATGATTGCCGGGGCCTAGATCCTGCACAGTAGAGAAACGCCCCACCGGGGATATCTGGAGGCCGATCCATGAGATGTCATATGCTGATAGGCTGCAGACTCAAATTCTTGACCAAAGTACAAAAATCGACATCCTATTCTTTTTCCAGTTTGAGCCACTCATTTCGCCGAATCAAGAAGGCGTGGTGCATCACATCATCTTGTACGCGTGTTACCACGACGTACCCGCTGAACTTGACGGCTACGGGACTTTCTGTACCTCGGCCACCATGCCCGAAGAAGTCGGCAAGTGCATCAGTCCGCTCATGGCCTGGGCAGTCGGCGGACAGGTGAATATGTTATCTTGCAGTTGAACATTTGCGTCCGTCTTTCTACAACTTCCTGATCATCTCATCTAAACTTCTTACCCTATCACTTACTTCCTGTGCAACCTCTTTCTTGGTACATGTAGATGTTTCATTCAATCTACCGATTCATAAGTCATTTTAAGACCTTGCGCATTTTCAAAAATCGGGGTGACAACGGCCCTTCCGTTACGGTATAAAGCGACCATTTATCTCTCAATATGTGTATGACCTATAATTTCCTAGCTCGTTTTACGTTGATTACTTGAGTTTCATAACAATTTATCAGTGGATTTTGATAAATTGTACTGTAAATTTTAAGGCAATTAGGCTACTGCGAATTAACACAGAAAAGTTTGGCGATATTCCATAATTTCGCTTTGTGACCTTGGCTGACCACTTTGATGTCTTGCAGGAAACTAGCTTGTGTTTATGTATACTCTGGTTGTCTTTTTGAATTTGGTGCTGATACTGTTATATGGAATATGGAATAGGTCCTTGGATTATGGACGCGGATATTCTTTAATGGACGACTGAATTATGAATGAAGAACCAGACGCTTGTAATTGAAGAAAAGCCTGGCGACCCCATTATTAACGTCGTATGAAAGGGCTTTCTTACCCAAATAGCATTATATGTTTATATTTTCTCCTTTTCTGATTATAAACTGACATTTATATAATTTGCAGGCGTTCGTCTTCCCCTTAAATACTGGATTTTCGATTGGAATGGAAGATGATCCCAACTTTATTGTTATGGAAACACATTTTGATAATCCTAGGAGAAACATTGGTAAGGTGGTGTATAACTACACATATGTATATAAATTATAAATAGTTTGTTACTCCTGTTTGTTTATAGTTCTGGCAAATGCAGCGTTGCTTTACGTATACGCAATATGACTGAAATATAATTGAAAGGAACGTTGAATCATATTCACTCACTCGCTCACCCAACAAAATTTGAGAGCGTTATAATCATAAATTTTAATATTGGGATATAACAATTCAATTAATGACATTAACAATAATGTTAATTATTATTAACGATAATAACAATTAGGATATAAATATAATGTTCAATGTCATTCAGAAATATCATAATATCGGGCGGATGTCAATGGGTTTTCCCCGAGTTTTTTGAAGGATGATTGTGATAACTCGACGAATTTGGCGTCTGAAATGTACACTAACTCAGTTCATCTGTGTATTTCATTCATCGTCAAATGCAGAGATGCGGGATGATTCCGGAATACGGATATATTACACGCCCAATCTGAGGCCGTACGACGCCGGGCTGATGGCGGTAGGTCACGAACTATCAAAATACATGATAATACCGCCTGGTCAGCGAGATTTCAACATTAAAGGATACTGTTCCAGGGAATGCCTCAGCGAGGTAGGAATTTGTTATATTTATACATCAACATGATAAGAAAGAGGACGAGTATATGAGTCTGGGAGCAAACATGAACTTCCGTAAGCGAGCAAGAATGTATGAGACGAAAGAGGCTGTGAGTAAGGAGTGCGGAGAAATTCATTAAATTGGATATAACTATGAAGAAGTTATACTTTGGTGAGCGATATGTTGACGCTTCGTAGTGTCCGTCGGTGGAGTTATTAAACAAAACAATATTTTGAGTCCAAGCTGAACAGGTATGAAATTAATGCATCGTGCTTGGCTTCTGATATGAGATCGTCCATAATAGTATCAGTTGATTCGGGGATATTCCGGTCACAAACTACATAGCTCATACTCCTCGAACAGGGACGGTCGTTACCATATGTAATTCTTCTTAATGTCAGCTGTAGGTGGTCACCGATGTCGGTAATACGTACGCATCGATACACTTTAATTTCTCATCTGCCAGTATATATCTGTGACGCGAAAGAGGGAACAAGATCGAGGAGCAAATGGTCGAGAGCGGGAGGAACAAGGAGTATATAGGGAATGAGGGACAGGTAACGATGTGAGGGGGATCTGGACGTCCTGGGGAGGGAGCTGTGGGCAAGGTATCCCCGTCACTCGCGTCTTCATCGGTGAAATCCATATAATAATGTATTACATTACAGGTTCTGAAGGACCAGACTGGTGGTATTAACGCCATTGGTGTCCTGCTGCATTCTCATATGCTGGGAACAGGCGTCAGAACCAGACATTTCCGGGGTGGACGAGAGTTACTTCCCTTGGCCTCTGACATGGCGTACGATTATAACTACCAGGAAGGCCGATACATTCCAAGGGAGATAAATATTTTGCCCGTAAGTGTGGGCATACTGGTGTGGGGTGTACCAAAGGAATATAGTACTATTCTTTATTCTCATGATACTTCGTTGACACCACCATTCTCTTATGGACAACAACGGGGGTAAATGAGCAAAAATGATTATTATACGAAAATGTATGGAAAAATATCAAACTCAATTGCCATATACCAAATGTAGCATTTTCTCACCAAACATTTAGTA
Source organism: Hanleya hanleyi (assembly GCA_036873755.1). Lineage (NCBI taxonomy): Eukaryota > Metazoa > Mollusca > Polyplacophora > Lepidopleurida > Hanleyidae > Hanleya > Hanleya hanleyi. The sequence continues at coordinate 6,915 of JAVTVY010053799.1, forward strand.
TTTCTTTCCAACTGTTTTCGAGTAATTGACACATTTGCTAACTTTTCCTGTTGTTGTTCGCGAGTGCCCAGGTAATATATGGCTGGTGAAAGCCCACTCATTCGGTCTCTGCTGTTCCCCACTGTGTGACCTTGCTGTTCCCCTCTGTGTGACCTTGCTGTTCCCGTCTGTGTGACCTTGCTGTTTTCCTCTGTGTGGCCTGGTGCTTAACGATCATGGATTAGATCAAGACAGTAGTAATTCGCATGACACGTGTGAAAATCCAACAGATTCGGTAATCTTCTCTTTGGTAGAACTTCCTCGTGTCAAGGACCATATATAGGTCGTTCTACAAGGTATTTCTGAAGTGCTAGTATTATAAAGTCTATTGTTTTATTTACAGGGTGACACATTGATGACAGAATGTACATACGACTCCACGAACAGAGTCAACATAACACATGTAGGTATCTTTCAAAACTTTGAGTCCTGGGTGATTAGTTGCGTTTTCTCTTCTAAACAATTCAGGGTTAGGCCTTTCACGCGGAATTTTGCTGAAGTACATTGGTATTTTGTCATATCCTATCGCTACAACAGGGCCGTTAGCCAATGGGGGATTTTCTGGGTTCGGAAATATGATATATTTTTCTCATAAAAATGCAATTTTCAAACTGAAGCGATCCTCCTTTTTGTCCCTTTTCCTATACAGAAAATCCCCTGATGTGCCCTTTTGGAGTGAAGGCGATCCACCCCGCAGTAAATCCTGGCTACGTCCCTGCTATAAGGACTCATGAAATTTAAAATTTAAAATCTGCCCGTTCAACAATCCACGATATCTCCTTAAGTTTGCCGATCAGATTCACAGCGGGCTGAGCCACCATTACGGGGTATATCCTCCATTGTGGATAGCCTTGTGGATTATGTCCAGTAACGGGGAAGAGATAGCTCCGACTTGTTAATATTTGGCGATTATGCAACCACTCAGTCCTCTAAAAGAACACCATATCCGATTATATGGTGAAGGTATTTGTTCGGAAAAAGAACTGCAAAGAAAAATCCCTCGTTTGGGCCGTATTTGTTTTTCCCCTGGCAGTTGCATAATTCATCTTTTTTCATCAGATGACATTATATAGAGCTATTACATCATCGCCCTGAAATTATTTGTATCTAATACCGCTCAAGCCTTTGTTAGGGGTTGTGTGGTCATGATTTTATTTGCACACGTTCCTGCTATATTTGCATCATAATATTTCAGTATTATTCCATCTACAATATATCCATGCAGTCTGGGTGACTGTTTATCTTTCATCCACTCAGGGTGTCAAATGTACATACTGTTGTTACTCTGGTTAATTGTTCGATTTAATTTGTACTCTGCCTCTTATGGTGTTTGTGCAATAAATATTTCAACTTGAACTTGCCATTGAAGGTGTCCACATGAACAGTCACAATAAGATATACAAATCATCACAGGGATCACTTTTGGTTCTTGTGATGTTCTTAGAAATTTGCAGTCAGTATATTTGTCTGTGAGGTTCTAGGACTTCTTGTCAGTACTCCGGCATCGTTTTTCATCACCCTTTTAATGTTGCGTTTAATATCATCAAAACTACCATTGCTTTGATCAGGGTGGATTATCCATGAAAGACGAAATGTGTATGAGCTACATTATATACTACCCCAAGGTGCCTTTGACGTTTTGCACTAGTAGCCCAAGAACAAGTGACGTCATCAAAGTGAGCGGCGTGTCGGATGTTTACTGGGGGTAAGATGCATTATATTTCCCACTGAATTCCAATGTACAGGATGTAGTCCGCAATAAAATTCTTACACGCCAAATTCCTGCCGAATCGAATCAGTGCACGTTCTCATTTTGACGTTATATTACCGATAAATTTAATTATCTGCCATAATGGTAAGCAGGAATGGGTGAAAAAAGGACACAAATCACATTCTTAACAAACAGGGTGTTGCTTTGGCTGTTTCGTCCCTGAGGACTGACCGCTGTACATATCATTGCGATTGTGGTTTTGTGAATCGAGTCGGCGGAGAAAAAAAGGGCCATTTGGAAATTATTTCTTCTTCTTCAGAAAACCCGTTTTTTGGGGTCAGCGGATCTGTAAACGAAGAGAAAAAAAATCTGACCTCAATAGAATTGTCTGTGGGTTCGTATGACTTCTTGTCAGTACCCCGGCATCGTTTTCTCCCACCCTTTTAGTGTTGCGTTTCATTCTTGTCAGCATCTTTTTCAACCACGCTGGTTATTATGTTCAGTTCAATTTTGGGTGTTTGTCGCCACCTCTAATCTTGCAACGCCACATGAGTGTCTCGAGACAGCTGAATGACATGCTTTTAAAGCAGTCTCGTTATCAAGAGAGATATTTAATGAGAGAGAGAGAGAGAGAGAGAGAAAGAGAGAGAGAGCACAGATATATTAGGAGCACACCCAATGAGAGGCTTGCACAATATTAAGACCAGAAGATAAGCTAGAAGCGCTAGTCAGTTGATTGAAGTGGCAATCACATAATGTGATTGGTTAATTGGTGGGATGTAAGTCTATCATTGTTCGAGATGGATTAATGATTTCGAGAAAAGCCGAGATTTCTTGGTTGAAAAGCAGTGGAACCGAACCGGGATGCCTGTCATTTACTCCCGGTTTGATCTCGATTAGAAGGTGCCTGTTTTCGAGATGGATATGGAATTCGTGTGACAGTCTGACAGTGATTTCGAGAAGAACCGATGTGGTATCCGACGGATACCAATGTACGAGTTGTCACAGCGAAACAGCTCACCAATTGCCAGTATACGAGTTGTCAGAGCATTTCCATCATAGCTCTCTAGATTTGTATCTAATACCGCTTATGCCGGTGCTAGGGGCCGTGTGGTCATATCATCCAAGTTGCCACATGAACAGGTACAATAAAAGCGTACCTGAGATACAACACATATCACGAATCGTTAGATTCTTGGTATGTGCTTTAGAATAGGTTTACCAGAAGACTATTCTGTGAAGTCATATGACGCAGTCAGTATGTCGGCACCTCTTCCCACTTCCCTTATATGTGTTGTAATTGTATCTCGAGTGCTCTTCGATATCAAACGGTACGACAAACAGATAAAGACAAACCGGGACCATTCGAGACAAAATATGCGCCTGTAGTAGCCTATACTCGATAGGCGCCTCGATTGATTGGACGTGATCCCTAAGTGAGATATGAAGATGTGCGTCGCCAAGCTTTTATGAGAGAGGGTCGTTTTCCAGGCTTCCTCATGATAGAGACCAGTATATGGTGCTTTCCATCATAGGAAATAGCATATGGTTGGGCGCTGATGGGGGGGTCGTTCCAACCCAACGACCACCCCCACCCCCCACTCCAGCGATGCTCCCATCTTCGACCCACTCGCGATCCTTTTCTGTCCGATTTTGTCGTTGGCTGTTGTTCCATCATCTGGATTAGAGTTAAGAATAGTATAACGTTAATAGGCTGCGCTGAGATACAGTGTCAGGTACGAATGTGCCTGTATGAAAGCTGCTACATTACTTTACCCTCTGGTTATGTTATAGACCGGACGTTGTCATTTTCCCGAAGTCGTACCAGGGATGGACATTGTTGGAAGCGATGAAGGACGTCGATTGGTCAAATCCCGATATAGTGGAAAGATACAAGAGGGATATATCGACAAACGAAATAGTCGCCAGGTGTCTCTACTGTCACAGTAACGGCACATACCAGGTAAAGTTCAAGTGTAGACATTCAGAAATGCCGGTTGTCGACCGCATGGTATCACTTGGTATAAAAATTGTATGAACGTTATCTGCTGGACTTAGGTTGGAGCGAGGGGGTGACATTTAGGGCTTATGGCGTAACACTTAGTTGTCTATCCCATCCTAACCTGGCTTAAGAGAAACCGCTGGTGATTTTTGACTTTTGCGTTCATTTTCCATGTTTAAACTGTTTTTCCTAGTAGGTTATCTCCATTTACTATGTTAAGAGATCGGCATTTGATTTAAAAGTTTTCTAGTCGATAATTTTGTGCAGCAACATCCAACCAATGTGATAAATTTTGAAATACATTGTGATTATCTTCAAATAATTAGAATATAAGGAAAAGTGAAATACTATTCATCTGCTTTTTCATGAATATGCTTCGAAATTAGGGCTATTCCCTCTTTTTATTTATATTATTTTTTTGGTTATCAAATTGCGCATCGGTCAGTCCACTTATCATTGCCCCGTGTACTTTAAAATCCTCATGATGTTCATATGAACACACACAATCAAGGCGTGACTGAGCTACATCATTCTCTAGAAAACCACTTTATAACGAAAATCTTATGGATTGAGAATAATGATCAGCGATACGGATTTGTTATTTCTGGAATATCATGATGTTTTGTGACCGCTTCTCTCTTGCGGGAAACTAGCCCATGTATATGTGTACTAAGATTTTCATTTTTGAATTTTGAATTTGTGAATGCTGTTATATCAATTGGATCTTTGAATTATGGACACGGAGTTCTTCAATAAATGACGGCTGAATATTGAATGACGGACTACATAAACTAGACGCTTGTATTCCTTATATAGATGTGATATTTTTCTGTCATTTCAGAGCGACAGAAATATAGTCCGGCTCCCCGATGTAGTGGAACCATACGTCGAGGTGGATGTCTGTTCACAGACTACCTCGATCAACCTTGGAACAATACACGGCTCACTACTGTCATTTATTGCAATTATAATTTGGTTTCTACGGTAGCAGTAACTAAATTCGGATGGAAGCTGGTTGTGGATTGGCAGATATTTTTGCGCATGCGTATATGCTCTCGCTTGAACGTACACATGGTTGACTTTATTTGTTGATGGCGGCGAAGTTGAAATCTTGATGTTCAAAATGAAATGAAATATTCTTTCATAAATATGGAAAACACATGATTTAAGCTACGGTACTCCGGGATGCTATATTTGGACGCATTCAACACATTTGGCCATCTTAGAATTACCGTCTTCCCGTTTATGCAGTATGGTTCGCTCTGGTCTGCTAGATATGGTATCGGCCTATTCTCAGTTCGAATAACATTGGTCGACTTTAGATCTGGTGGCGGGGATATGGACACTAAATGCATTCTACAGCTATTGGTTTGGTCTCACGTACGGTTACTTGCCATTACTTATCTTAACTATGACCAAACAGTCGGAGTAAAAACCACAAAATTTTATATGGTATCACAGGCGATATGTGGTGGCAAATGAACCGAAAGTGAAACTAAACAAGCGAGCTCGGAATAGAATCAGAGATAGCTGTATTGCTATACAATTTTGACTATTATATGGTAAAGTAATATACGATTGCTGGTAACATAATATTAGTCAAATAAAGAGCACAAGAGGCGAGTTGTTGTTTCCCGAAGTCGTACCAGCCATGGACATTGGGGGAAGCGATAAACGACGTTGATTGGTCAAATCCCGATATAGTGGAAAGATACAACAGGGATATATCGACAAACGAAATACAAATATATTTGTAATTTAACAGATTTGACCAGTGATGTTAAAATATGAACGTAGCGTTCAACAAAATCCTTGAGTTATTCCCCCTGAATATGCTTAGATCAAGATTTGGGTCAATTGACACAGAGTCCCTAAAACTACTTATTTCGACGTGGTAACCCTGGTACTACTAATTTTGCGTCAACAAAATTGCTAATGTGTAGGGTTCAAAATAACGCTGACCAGAAAAAAATGCTTTAATATTTCATTAATTGAAGTAGTATAATAGGGTATGTCTATTTTACATCACATACCATGTGATTACACTCTCAAAAATATTCAGTGAATACTCCTGAATTGATCAGGTTGTATATCCACAACTCAATTTCAGGGATGTTGACTAAAATTCGGGGCCGATTACCCGAATTTCAGGAAAAAGATCCATGAATTAGAGGATTTTCTCTGAATTCAGACAAATTTATCGCCCTATTACGTACGTAAAATCCGCTAAACTTTGAAAATTCAGGTAATTTAGCTTTAGTTCAGGGATGATTTACCTGAATTTCAGGATATAATCCCTGGATTTCAGGTAAAATCCCAGAAAATGATTTGTGGATGTACAACCGGATCAATTTAGGAGTATTCCCTTGATATTTCTGAGAGTGTAGGGTTACAAAAGAAATTTCCACAGTGGAACAAGTTAATTCTTTAACAGTATGGCGGCACCGATAGCATCGTCAGGTGCGTTGATACAGCCGCCCGTTCATCCAGATTCGTTCATATCTCTATAACATAGGAAATATTTTTAATCAATGATAACTCGACATGAAGTTGCCAGAATGTTTATAAATGTTAGAATAATGGTCCTGTTTGTCATAGTAGGATATTTTGATCCTTAGTTATCATATTTATACCAGTTATCAGTAGTTACAATACCAGCCCCATTTTAAGAGATAGGAAAGTGAGTGGTTGAACGAACCGCTGTCTCCATTCACCTGTCAGTGCTATAGGCACAGCTCTGTTGTTAAAGGATTAACTTGAATTTTGTGCAAGTGAGGGATTGATAGAAATCTTCAGACTAGATTTATTTTGAGGCTTTGCTTGTTCAATCTTCTGTAGGTCATTTGTTCCTTCCATCCGGTGGGGTCAGACCGAACATTCAGTATTCGGTCATCGTCCACAAAACAATGTTCACATCAATAATCGACAGACCGTAAAAGTAGAGAGTTAACATCTATTCCAAAAAAGGCACAGAATGACAAAAAGTTCGTTTCTTGCAAGAGAAAACCGATCACCAGTAGTAATGGTCTTACTACAGCAAGTTATTCATGTTCATTGCAAATTATATATAGCCGTCGTCCATTAAAGAATATCCGCGTCCATAATCCAAAGACCTATTCCATATTCCATATAACAGTATTAGCACCAAATTCGAAAAAGACAATCATAGTGTACATAAACGTAGGTTAGTTTCCTGCAAGAGAGAAGCGGCCAAAAATATCAAATCAGTATCGCTGATCAGTATTCTTAATTCGTTATATTCATTGTAGAGTCGTCATCTAGCGAATGATGTATCTCAGTCACGTTTTGATTGCGACTGGTCATATGAGCACCATCAGGATCTTGAAGTACATGGGTTCATACGGCCCCTAGCCCCGGGTTAAGCGGAATTAGATACAAGTTACGAAACGTACCGACATAGACCTTGTACGCTACGCTCGTGTTTTGCTATCAGCATGCGGTATGTATCGCCAAATTTGAGAAACTTTGAGTGGAGGCGCTTGGTCGTATAGCCCTGCTTAAAAAGTTTCTGCAACAATGTTTTGTGACGTTGATTACGAATGAAAAATATCGTAAATGCAACTTTTGGAGGAATTCTTCGTTTTGCATGTTCAGCTCCTATATTTTTTTCAGTAAATCATCAAAAGATCTGTTATCATGTTCAAGTAATTTAAAGTGGGGATTAGATATATCTGCTCAAGCTCGTGTATGTAAATAAATTCAGTTATAACAAAGGTGCCACATCGTTTTTGCCTTCTATTATTGACAGACTAACACGGCTACTCCAAACTTGATAAGCACATGTAACTGAGTGAAACTCACAAATTTGTCGATTCGATCGCGGGATGGCGGATCTCTGTATGGCTAACGACGAATATCTCGCGTCATCGTATCGTTTTGAGTACACCAATTATCTGCTACCTACAGACCTCGAGCAATTGAAAAGAACCAAAAAGCGCTTTCAGAAATCTGTGACAGCCAGGTCCCTCGTTCCCCCAAAGATGACTTCATTCAAATTCTAGTGTCAAATATGAGCTTCTAGCCCGACATTGAATATTCAACCGTCGTCCATTAAAGAATTACAACACATATAAGGGAAGTGGGAAGAGGTGCCGACATACTGACAGAGCCACATGACTTCATAGTATAGTCTTCCGGTAAACCTATTGTAAAGCACATACCAAGAATCTAACGATTCGTGATATGTGTTGTATCTCAGGTACGCTTTTATTGTACCTGTTCATGTGGCAACTTGGATGATATTACCACACGGCCCCTAGCACCGGTATAAGCGGTATTAGATACAAATCTAGAGAGCTATGATGGGAATGCTCTGACAACTCGTATATTGGTAATTGGTGAGCTGTTTCGCTGTGACAACTCGTACAGTGGGGATTGGTGAGCTGAAGACCTAATTCGTATAACCGCATTAGCACCAAATTAAAAACAATCATAGTATATAAGATGGTTTCCTGCAAGAGAGAAGCGGTAAGCAGCTTTCAATGATGCCGGTAAGACATCATGATGTTCTAAATATCAAATCCATATCGATTATCAGTATTCCTAATCTTATCTAGAGAATGGTGTATCTGAGTCACGCTTTGAATGTTACTAGTCATATGAACACCATGAGGGTGATGACGTACATGGGCTCATACAGCCCCCAGCACGGGGTTAAGCGGGATTAGACAAGTTACGAAACGTATATGGGAGTGAGTGAGTGAATAGGGTTTAACGTCGCTTTCAACATTTTTTCAGTTATATCACGACTAAACGTATATGGATTACACAGACCTTGTACGCAGTACTTGATGAATATATCATGCATTGGATTTGAGGGAAATGACATCTAGGTCAGCGCAAAGCAATGACAAAGGATGGAACCCTCACTTAACAAGTGGATATCACGGTGCAAGAAGAACTGACAACTTCCCAATACTCTCGTACAAAGCCTACATTGAAACTTGTAAATTTCGGAAGATATTTGAAAAAACGCCGCTTACAACGCAACTATATGCTAGGTATTCTGGTGTAGAGGTTTATACGTTAGACAACCGAGAATTGGTACGTTTAACAGGTTAGGGAAAACCACCTCTCTAAAATGGAGGTAAAAAAGGTCATTTTTGCTCGATAACTTTTGACGTATTCATCATAACGCTACAAAATCTTCAGGCGACTTACTTTAAATATTGTTACATGCCGGAACAGTGGTTTTCCAATGAAAGTGTACATAGTCTAATTGTTAACAGAGAACAAAACATATCGTCTATTCTTATGCAAATTAGATAGACGACAATTTGTTTTTTCAATACCATCCGATGCGGATAAATATATCCATGGTCGCCTATGGCGGATGTTTCTATCTTCGATATATTATTGAATTTATTAGACGAAAACGGCCTTTTTTACCTCCATTTTAGAGAGGTGGTTTTCCCTAACCTGTTTAAGAGCACAGCATTAGGAATGGGAGGTCATATTGTACAAGATGCAGTCTATCGAGACCGATAACTACTCAAAGGAATTGACGTCAAAGTGAATATATGCCGATCCGCTTATCTCGATGTCAGTAACCAAGGCTATAAGCTTATTATAGGGGACATTTCCTTAATGGAGATGGTACGATAAGGCGGAATTTTGGTCCACACGTTGAGATCGAAAATGTAAAATTTCCTAAAAATAATTGTATTTTAATGTAAAGTTCTAGCTCGTTTGCGTTATGATTATAGTTATGACATGTTATGTCAATCCCGGGCCGGGTTATACCAAAGATTTAAAAAATGGAACTTGTTGCTTCATCGCTTACGCCCAGCATAAGGAGGCTAGAACAGAGACTGGCTCGCTCGGTGTCAGTATAATGTGACTGAGAGGGGTGTCATGTCTGTCTACGGCATGACATTTCAGCGCGACAGCATTACAAAATGGCAGCATTAGATCTACTCTTTTACAAGTAGCACATGCTGCGGATTTCGATTTCAATTCATAACTATAACCATAGCGCAATCGAGCTAGAACTTTCACATATTGTGTACATATATTTTCTCTTGCCGTTATATTAAAACACAATTATTTTTAGCAGATTTTATTTTTTCGATATCAGTCGCACCACGTACAGAACAAAATCCCACCTTATCGTACCATCTTCTTTCTGGAAGTTGGAGTGAATCCCGGTATTATTTTGGGTCATATTTTCAAGCTCTAGAGCGATAAAACGCGAAATATCCCTTCCCACGAAAGGAGGTGCCTATGTCTACCATACAGGCCGGGTAGGTTATGCACCATTGGAATAATATATTTCAATCCATAACTCCTTCGAGACTGATAATCGGTTTTGTCACATCGAAAGCTGCTAATGGAGAATGTGGCAATGGGTAAAGATGAGACAGGTCTGACCATAAAACCATACGAGATCGGTTTATCACCGATATATAAAAAAATACGGACAATCGCGCCTAATGGTCAATATCTTATTCAAGAATGGGTATAGGGCTTTAACCAGAAGACTATACTGTGAAAGACTACTGTGAAGTCCTGTGGCTCTGTCAGTATGTCGGCACCTCTTCCCACTTCCCTTATATGCGTTGTAATTCAGGAGGGAATTCAAACTGGCTTTTATGTGGGTCTGTTATGCCGTGTTACCTTTGCCTGTAAATACGGACTGCTGGATTGCTTACTTCTGGGTATTGTGTATTCTGTGTATTGTGTATTGTCCGCAGGTTTCTAAATAACATTACATTTTAGTGTCCCTTTTATTTACTAGACGGGATCGCCAAAAGTTTTTCAGTGCTGAAAACCAACGATGACACCAGACTAAAAGAATAAATCATAGTATACGCAAAACTAGGCTAGTTTCCTGCAAGAGAGAATTGGTCAACAGTTTCCAGTGATGCCGACAAGACATCATGATGTTCCAAAAATATCAAATTCGTATCGCTGATCAGTATTCTTAATCCATCTAATTTTCGTTGTAAATTCGTTATCGAGAGTATGATGTATCTCAGCTACGCTTTGATTGCGACTGTTCAGATGAACAGTATGAGGATCTGGAAATACATGGATTCATACAGCGCCTATCTCTGGGTTGAGCGGAATTAGACACAAGTTACGAAACGTAACGCCATAGATCTTGCACGCTAGTCGTATTTTGCTATCAGCATGAGATGTGTGTCGCCAAATTTGAGAAACTTTGAGTGGAGGCGCTTGGTGATACAGCCCTGTTTTCTGCAATAATGTTTTGTGACGTTGATTAAAATCGTAATATTAATATTTACATAGCATACTGTATTATTTGGAGCTTTGTCTGCTGGGACTATGATGAATTTATTCTGGAGATTTGCTAGACCTTCTTGCGAACTGAGGTTCTTATTTGCTTGGGGGAAGGGTACTACTGTCACTATGGCGGATTGTTTCAACGACCATATTCTTGGAGAAGCAAGTCGTATAAAAGAAAAGTGTCTCATTGAGTGTATTCTGTTTGAATGACCTAAATTGGAGCGATATGCAAGAGGTAGTGGAAACTGACGACGTCTGCCGACTAAAAAGCAACCATATGACTCTACAGGACAGCATTCATCGACACCTAACATTCAGACCCGAGAATTCAGCACCGGCTTAAGCGGAATTAGATACGCTAGCTCGGAAGCTGTGATGACAGATCCGCTCAAACAACTCATCTGATGTTAATGGATGAGCATCGTGGACGTCTTTTTTCCAGCCCAAAACTAACCAAATCCATTTTAGTGAAATATCCGCCTCGCAAAAAAAAGCGATGGTCAGTTGTATAAAAACATTAGGGATGATTTATAAGAGAAAAACCTGCATATTAATACATTCATATCTATTCGACCATCGCGAATCTTTCGATGATGATATTCCAGTACCGGTACGTAAACTTCAATAAAAATACACGGGTTTCTGTGGCTTCAATGCATTTTGCAGAGAAGCAACGGGAACGTGATAATGTGATGTCTAGCACTGGTAGATCCTTCATGGAGGCAGCTATTGCCTGAGTCTTTGTGCAGCTGAAAAGGCTCAAGTCTAGACGTATTGTTGCCCCCAGACTCGGCTATTGTATGCATTGTCTCGTGGTCCTTACCATCTTCACCAGCCAAGTCAACAACATCGCAAAGCTCTCTACGCTGTACAGAGCAACGTGATGTACGTCGACTTGGCTAGAGAAGATGGGTCCTTACATGGAGTATGAACTGTGTGATATCACTTGTCTTTGTTGCACCATGTGGACGTCTTGTCTGTGTCTTGTGTGCTGTCCTCGGTGTTTTGTAGGGTGTCTGGTTCCATGTTACTTCGTCGATTTCTCCTTCGGGGTGAGTGAGCTATATCACGACTGGAAAGAGATGAGAAGGGGAGGGGCTGGGGGTACCTACCTGTAACAGAGCTTACACACTGGCTCTATTGTGCAACACGAGGGATTCTTTTTCTGGAATCACCCGGTTGACAATGGACTTTGCCTGTACTCAGGTGTTCTTTCACAAGAACACCCCACCTGATGGCAGAAAAACCGGGTTGATCTTTTACAAGAACACCCTACCTCGCACTAGTCCTACTTAATTGTAATCAATACATCCCTGGATAGTTTCAAAGGACGCCTGTGCGAAGACGGGAAGAACAAGAGTTATCCCCCCATTCTTCTCGAGTTCAAGAGGACATCTCCGGCGGCTCCTGTTTTGAAAGCGAACATTTCTCGGCTGGAGATCCATTTATACAACCCATCCAAGTAGGGTATACAATAATAGTACACAGCAATACATTAGAATTTCCCCTCGCACAACGAGAGAAGTAGCAATAATTTTTTCGAACGTCCATAAATAATATCTGCTCCAATGTTCAATAAACACTCTAGCCCTGTGGCGTATTCTGCTATACATATTATAACAGGGACTGCCGTAAATGTAGGGCTAATCTTTGGTTGTCGCCTGCTGAGCGTTGATTGCAGACTAAGCAGTCAAAATGTGACGCGTCTGTGTATGGCAATGCATTAATTTACTGCCATATATATATGTGTCGGTACAAGTGAAATGTGTACCGATAAATGTGAATTTCTGTCAGGCATTCCGTTAATTATGGGCCTGGTATGAGATCATGCATATGGATATAGGGATATGTAATTTGTATGTCTGCATGTTTTGTTTCATATGCGTGCCACGTAATGTAGATTGTAACACGTATATATCAATTATATATATGTTTTTGTTACAAATATTTGTAACAGTAACGTGAGAGTTACGGACCAGTCAAATGGGTTGTGGAAGTTTTCGTCACCAGGTCGCCCTTCATGTAATACGAAAACCGAAGTATACACCGTCACATCAGCTGAACAAGATAGTTATCAACCTTGACCTGGGTTTTCAACGTGTAAAACACTTACGGCAGTGCATTGTACACAGAGGTCGCGAAGCTCGCAATACAGCTCAACAATACTAAGATTAAAACTGTCTCAATTTATCGTACCCTTCTGGCTACGAAATTTAAAAGGGAATACCATTTACTGCAAATATTAAATGATAAATGCAAAAAGAACTATTTATACATCTGTCAACAGTATTGATTCATCGTAAACTTATGATAATAGTATAATCATAACAAAACGGTCTCTTTTTTCCAATATTTTGTTCACGATGATATCGTCAACATTTATTCTGATTATCTTTACAGCCGTGCTCTTCAATTTGGAACGCCTTCACACATGCAAAGTCGATTGTCAATCGGGTGATTGTAGAAAAATACAGTCATTGTGTAAGTCAGTTACCACCCTCGACTTCGGGACTCAAGCTGTATAAACACTCGCGTCCGTGCAATTGCGCACCTCGGTCGCTTCGCAACCTCGGTGCGCAATTGCACGGACGCGAGTGTTAACGTTCATACAGCTTGAATCCCTCAGCCTCAGGTGGTATTTTTTCTTTGGGGCGGCAGGAGCACATTTTGGCTGGGTGATGCTTGATTGGCTCGTCGCGTTATGACTGAAATAGTGTTGAAAGCGACGTTAAATCATATTCACTCACTCACTCTGATTTTGCAGGTTTGGAGTGAACAAATGTTGGCTTTATCATATCACAGCAGTTGGTTGCTGTCCTGTTTCTTTCAAAAATTTAATTATGTTTTTTTTTTGTACGGCACCTTTAGTGTATGTCTAGGCTGCTATGTCTAACGGTTGCTTATCTGTTGCAATTATGCATTGAATTCACGTGGACAGACCCACACTATTCTATCGTATTGACGCAATAATCACTTAGAAAAAAAGATTAAAATACGTACGAATTTATTTCTCAAGAAATTGACGCGTTTACATTTCTAATGTCTTTGTTTTTTGTCCATCTTCTTCCATAGATATAATTAACACGAGTTTCTTTTCAGCAGAGAGCCATTTTTACCCACAAACACGAAAGAAGGGTCGAGAAAACCAACCAACGTGCACATATAAGTGCTTAATAGGCGGGTGGTTGGTGGGTGTCCGGTGGGCACGGGTTCCTTTTGTTTCTTTGCATTTTGCTGAGAGGCAACAGGAACTTGATAATGTGATATCTAGCACTGTAATATCACAAATCTAAACAGTCGATAAGAATATGTTTCGGGCATATTGATAAGAAATCCAGATATAATGGCGAATCCGTCTTTTCCCTCATTGCGGTCTTCTAATTTGCACAAATACCCGGTATGCATATATTCGGAGATGTAACGAAGTCATAAATGTAATTCAGCACGCGTAAAAATTACGACTGGTCCTATATAGCTGTGCCAAACCAGTATTCTAGATAGGATGCCCTTGTATCAGATTGAAATTAGTGACCAATCTATTATTGGACTGAAAATATTCAATCTAATAGATTAAAACGATAAAATGAATCTGTTGTAGACAAAAAATTCAATCTACTAGATTGAAATTTTCAATCTAATAGATGGAATATTCAATCGAATAGATTGGTCACTAATTCCAACCTAATTATTTTAGAGAGTTACAATTTTCCAATATTTTTTGTGCTCATCATTTTTGCGACCATTGCAGCATTGCACAAGATGAGGTGTACCGGTACCGTAACGATATAGAAGCCCTTAACATCACATCAGCCCTTAACGTCCCAATGTGATGTTAATGGTCGACATGACATGACATTAGGCCTATTTTAGGTTATTTGAGAGAAATTGGTTAATTTGTTGTATAAATTTTAATGTATCTACCTGTTTTTGGTATGTTATGATGATTACTTCTGGATTGCTGGGTTATTAACTTGCTTTTGTTGGAGTACTTAGAATTTTGTTCGATCGTCGCTACATAGCTGAAACATCGCTGAACGCGACGTCAAACCTTAATTCTCTCACTCTCTCTCTCTCTCTTAACATCGCAATTGTCCTTGCGATGTTAAGGGTCGACCATGCCGATATTTTGACCATTCGGAGCTTTGCGATGTTAATGGTCATGGTAAGAATAAGCCTCAGCTCCTCAGAGAGCTTGTCGTAAGAGGCGACTAACTGAGGCACCTGTGAGGTTCCCGGGCGTGAAAAAGAGTAGGACCCCACCCATGTGGTTCCCGGGTGTGAAAAGGAATAGAACCCAACGTCGTGATATGACTGAAATATAGTTAAAAGCGACGCTAAATCATATTCACTCACTCACTCACTCACTCGACATATCGCTCGTTAACATCGCAAGCTTAGTTTCGGTATCGAAATCATGACTTTTAACGTTTTCGCATTCTAACCGCTTTTTTTCAGAGCCCCTGCGGGTGGAAACACAAAACTCTCTTCCAATTGACTCTTGATTTCCATGATGGTTCGGATCGTGGATCGCCCTTCACTCTATCAATCGGTCAACGTCAGCAACCAAAAGGGGCCCTCGGTGGCCGAGTGGTCTAAGGCGCTTGGCTGGTGACCGCTAGCATCGCACCGCTGGGCCGGCACGGGTTCGAACCCCGCTGGTGCATGTGTGAAAGTGAAGGTGGTTCTTTCCGGATACTCAGGCTTCCTCCACCAATCAAACTGGCTGTCACAATATGGGTAAAATAACCTTGAGTGTGACATTAAACCATATGCCCCCAATCTTAATAGAGTAATATCCTATCAATGCTTCCCAATCGTACATGTCGCTATATAGGATCTTACGTATTTCAATTGAATTTGGTGTGAATTTGATGCGCCCATACCATGAATATTTAATAGCATTATGACATCATGGTCGCATCTGGACTAATCCACTTTCAGTCGGGGAGGGGTCACCGTGTCTGTTTACCCAATGTTTACACCAAAGACCAGTCCAGATATCTAGCCCGTATTATGGTGCCACAATGTCGGGAAGCGGCAACACGACAAGACACCCCACCAGCGCGCAGTCTAAGTCGACTGAGCCAACCAAAAATTGTCTGTCATTAATGTTCCCTTCAAAGCATTATGAAGCGTTCTCAGGATTGGTTGACACTTGGTTACTGCAAGCCTGTTAGATCCTTCAAGCGACATATCCAGATGGGGGAGCAGATGTCTTATTGTGCACTACAAGACATGCAACAAACACGGACCAAATATGACTCACATTTTCTCAAAAGAAATCCCATGCGCATCAGAAAATGCCCTCGTTCTACTAATTCTCGGGTGTGCCTGCACGTATCGCTGGACAAAAGATGCAAACGACCCTCTGAACGCCCCTTCAGCACCACATGCCACTAGTCACCAAGTATGGGTCTGTTTCTTCATATGGGTGTACATGTACACTCTTAAAACGCAAATGTTATATTTAACATCTAGAGGGTTGGAGGAGGGAAAACATTTAGAAAGTGTTGTTTCACCACTTTTAAGTGTTGGATGCAACAGCCTAAGATGTTGTATTTAACACTTAAAAGTGGTGAATAGAACACTTTCTAAATGTTTTCCCTCCTCCAACCCTCTAGATGTTAAATCTAACATTTGCATTTTGAGAGTGATATGTAGTCTCAAGTGCGCACCAAATCCGGCCAATCTTGGCTTTCACTAATACTCTTCGAGTGTGACTTTGCACAATGGCTCACATATACCCGGTACTCACTTTACCCATTCCAACCTAGCTGCGCTTTCTCTACTACTGATGCTTCTCAGATGAAGTCACAGTCATGTAACTCCTGCTCGATGGTCAACCATGAGGTCCAAGGTCAACCCACCACAATTCCATCTCATGCACAATTAGCAATCACAATCAAAGCTACACTCTCAGAAATATTCAGGTAAAAGTCCTGAGGGTGCACTCCGGAGATTCTTTTATTCGGCATGGAATAGACTATGGGTCCGTTTTTAGGCCACCAGTTGTCGCAAAACCTTCAGCCCAAATCACTTATATGTATATATTTTCTGAAAGAGCATGATGAAACTATTATTTTAAGATATAACACTGCTATGTTATAGAAAAATTTAACTCGAACATTCTCCTCCATGCTTGCTTCATTTTTCCTAGAAAACCCCTTAAAATGTCGAAAAATGGTCAAATTCGGCTCAATTTCCAGAAAAATCTGTAAGAGCGATTTCAATTAAACTTCTTACTCACGTTCCCTGGTCTGGTCTCAACTTAAAAAGGCAAAAAAAAGGGGGTGTTAACCTAACCTTTTTTTGTCAGATTTTCTTCCCGTAAATGAGTCCCGATTTTTAGGTACACCCAAGGGGCATAACTGAGGCCGGACAAACTTTACTCCATGATCCCGATCAGCGTGTAGACGAAGCCAGCACTCGATTTGTACGTACTCGTTTGCAGCGTTGATAATGCTGAATAGGATGGCATTATAGATATAAGCTATTAAGAAGACAAGAAGAATTATGATGTAGCAGAACAAGGGCAGTCTATCGTATTATGAAATTAGAGAGGGGCCATTACTACGAAACTGCGGAGGGCCACCTTAAGGGGAAGGATGTTTTTTACGAAGTTAATTATTCACATGTATCGTAATCTCAGAGTGTTTGCGAGTATGGCGGTATACAACACTTGCCAGCTATACATATTATTTTGGGAAATCCGACCGATAACTTTCCCCCTACCCCATCTTTGTTTTGATCAATTTTGCCAATTCTAGCAGGATTTTTGAGAACAAAACTCAAAATTAACCTATTTCCTCTTAATAATGGTCATCCATTCGGCAATATGAAGGCCGTGGTTACTTTTCCGCTTTCCAATGATAGCAGAAACGCGGGAAAATGCAAATAAGCGATGTAACCAAGTCAAATTATTGGTAATTTTGCACTCAATTTTCTCTTAGAAACATGGGAAATACTTCAGAAACTTGAGAAATAATTTGTAAAACCATAATAATATACATCCATTCCATCCTTTATGGACTATAAATGGGTTCTCTTGTAAAGAAAATTTACACTGGCAAATTTATATCATTCTGATAGGACCTCGTTCTGCCATAATATCCACCGAAATCTCAGTCCAGGGGGAGATAACTCCTATATGGAATACAGTATGCAGTAACCTCAATTGTATACTAATGGACACACTGTGGATTATTTTAATCGAACTCCTGGTCTTCTTTCCACCTGCTTCCGAAAATAGCGCTTCAGGTATAACTAGGCAGTCAAAATTAAACAATCTGGCGTAATGATACATCTCCGCTCCGTAACGGAGTCTACATTAAGATAATGCATAGACTCCACTATTATGCCTTAAAGGGTGCACTCCGGAGATTCTTTTATTCGGCATGGAATAGACTATGGGTCCGTTTTTAGGCCACCAGTTGTCGCAAAACCTTCAACCCAAATCACTTATATGTATATATTTTCTGAAAGAGCATGATGAAACTATTATTTTAAGATATAACACTGCTATGTTATAGAAAAATTTAACTCGAACATTCTCCTCCATGCTTGCTTCATTTTTCCTAGAAAACCCCTTAAAAATGTCGAAAAATGGTCAAGTTCGGCTCAATTTCCAGAAAAATCTGTAAGAGCGATTTCAATTAAACTTCTTACTCACGTTCCCTGGTCTGGTCTCAACTTAAAAAGGCAAAAAAAAGGGGGTGTTAACCTAACCTTTTTTTGTCAGATTTTCTTCCCGTAAATGAGTCCCGATTTTTAGGTACACCCAAGGGGCATAACTGAGGCCGGACAAACTTTACTCCATGATCCCGATCAGCGTGTAGACGAAGCCAGCACTCGATTTGTACGTACTCGTTTGCAGCGTTGGTAATGCTGAATAGGATGGCATTATAGATATAAGCTATTAAGAAGACAAGAAGAATTATGATGTAGCAGAACAAAGGCAGTCTATCGTATTATGAAATTAGAGAGGGGCCATTACTACGAAACTGCGGAGGGCCACCTTAAGGGACAGGATGTTTTTTACGAAATTAATTATTCACACGTATCGTAATCTCAGAATGTTTGCGAGTATGGCGGTATACAACACTTGCCAGCTATACATATTATTTTGGGAAATCCGACCGATAACTTTCCCCCTACCCCATCTTTGTTTTGATCAATTTTGCCAATTCTAGCAGGATTTTCGAGAACAAAACTCAAAAAATTAACCTATTTCTTCTTAATAATGGTCATCCATTCGGCAATATGAAGGCCGTGGTTACTTTTCCGCTTTCCAATGATAGCAGAAACGCGGGAAAATGCAAATAAGCGATGTAACCAAGTCAAATTATTGGTAATTTTGCACTCAATTTTCTCTTAGAAACATGGGAAATACTTCAGAAACATGAGAAATAATTTGTAAAACCATAATAATATACATCCATTCCATCCTTTATGGACTATAAATGGGTTCTCTTGTAAAGAAAATTTACACGGGCAAATTTATATCATTCTGATAGGACCTCGTTCTGCCATAATATCCACCGAAATCTCAGTCCAGGGGGAGATAACTCCTATATGGAATACAGTATGCAGTAACCTCAATTGTATACTAATGGACACACTGTGGATTATTTTAATCGAACTCCTGGTCTTCTTTCCACCTGCTTCCGAAAATAGCGCTTCAGGTATAACTAGGCAGTCAAAATTAAACAATCTGGCGTAATGATACATCTCCGCTCCGTAACGGAGTCTACATTAAGATAATGCATAGACTCCACTATTATGCCTTAAAGGTGCACTCCGGAGATTCTTTTATTCGGCATGGAATAGACTATGGGTCCGTTTTTCGGCCACCAGTTGTCGCAAAACCTTCAACCCAAATCACTTATATGTATATATTTTCTGGAAGAGCATGATGAAACTATTATTTTAAGATATAACACTGCTATGTTATAGAAAAATTTAACTCGAACATTCTCCTCCATGCTTGCTTCATTTTTTCCTAGAAAACCCCTTAAAAATATCGAAAAATGGTCAAATTCGGCTCAATTTCTAGAAAAATCTGTAAGAGCGATTTCAATTAAACTTCTAACTCACGTTCCCTGGTCCGGTCTCAACTTAAAAGGCAAACAAAAGTGGGTGTCAACCTGCCCGTTTTTTGTCAGATTTTCTTCCCGTAAATGAGTCCCGATTTTTAGGCACACCCAAGGGGCATAACTGAGGCAGGACAAACTTGACTCCATGATCCCGATCAGCGTGTAGACGAAGCCAGCACTCGATTTGTACGTACTCGTTTGCAGCGTTGATAATGCTGAACAGGATGGCATTATAGATATAAGCTATTAAGAAGATAAGAAGAATTATGATGTAGCAGAACAAGGGCAGTCTATCGTATTATGAAATTAGAGAGGGGCCATTACTACGAAACTGCGGAGGGCCACCTTAAGGGGAAGGATGTTTTT
>JAVTVY010053800.1:0-27374 GCA_036873755.1 Hanleya hanleyi
AACTCCCTTTCTTGTAATCATATAAAAAAAAAATTGGGGTAGCACCAGATGACATTTATATAATGATATGATAAAATTATTTCGACTCCTGCAGAAACATTAAACAAAATTTTGACTTTTTTATTTTCAATATTTTTCAGCTGTCTGCCACTTACCTTGCCTCAATGGTGGATTTTGCTTCAGGCCGGACATCTGCGCATGTTCTAAGGGATACCGTGGAGCTAACTGTGCGAGACGTAAGTCTATGTGACTCTCTTCCGTCGCATCCAACATGCACGCACAACAGTCTGTTGAGCAATCAAATGAAATGACAAATGTTTCGATATTTGGCAATTTCTGGCATTGCTTACACCGCATAGTTTCCCAACAAAGTGAATGAAACTCGTAACATTTGGGGGCTTGTCCGGGAATCATACCGTTTTGCAAAATTGAGAAAAGAAAACCGAGGTTTTCTAGGTCAAAAATTCGAATTATAATATATTGTCTCCAGATGTAGGCCTCAGATCGAGTACTCATTAGGCAGCTGTAGAGTCCACAAAAAATTTCCGTGCCGAAACACCATGCCAGTTCTGAAAGAATAGAGGGGATTGTTGAACGTGATAAACAGAAAATGCGGTGAAAAATAAACAAAAACCAGAAGAACAAAAATGCCTCGCGCACGTGTAACACTAGCGATTAAATTCAACGTTTGATTTGCTTGCCTCGAGTCAGCCACCACTGTCTTTGTTTATATTTTTGTTCCGTAATTAAAAAAAACCTTGTCTTTGGATTACTTTTTTTCATTTCAGCTATTTGTTGGCCGAGATGTCGGTTCGGTGGCAGATGTGTGAAGCCAAACACGTGTCAGTGCCGTCCGAGATTTGGCGGAAGATACTGCCAAAAATTCGTCCGTGTAAGTTAAAACTATAAAGTTTCAAATATTTCATGTGCAACTATGTTACGATATGTTACTTAATCTTGGCATTTGATGTATATACAACTGAAATAAGATAGTTCTATTCTTGTCTAATTGTAGATTATTTCCCATTGTTCCTTTATATGTTGTCGGAATATAATGGTCGATTTATTATAATTCTAAAATCTCCCTAAAAAAAGTGGTGCATAGAAGACCATGGAGACGCGATTTTTTCCATTTTTTTTATTTTATTTTTTCTCCACTTTGAAAAATATTTAAAGAAATACCAGCTTGTCTAACAAATGCCAGATCAGTTCAACGGTGTTAACAAATGGTTTGCTCATCAATGGAGAAAATAAATGGATATCTGACGTTAATTTGACTGTATGTGATGGTAATAAAGCCGATTTGTTTTTTAATTCAAAATCTCCCAAATCAGATTTTTTTAAAAGTTTACATACTGGAATATCAGCATAGAGAAAATTCGGATGGTCAGTTGTATAAAAATGGAGATATGATTGATGAAATGTTCTCTTTGACCTATTTTGGTGGCAATTTACGCTTCATATACTACTATTCTCTCTTGTAGCACAAATATTATACCACAAACCAAACTGATATTGCCACACAATATATTAGGAAGCTTGATTATATTTGAAAGTACCAAGGATGGTTTTGGTTTGAGATGTCGTATTTTTGTTTCAAAAGCAAATTCTCTATAAACTTCTGAAAAAAAACTACCAATATGCCAGGGAGCATATTTTTATCCAAATTATCATATCTCCATTTTAATGCAATTGGTCATTCATTTGGGGCTGATAGTTCAGTATGTAAACTTCAAGAAAAAAAAGAAAAACAAGTTTGCTGGTTTGGGAATGAAAAAAAATCGGCTTCCGTACCGTCATGCACGCACAAAGAAGTTTTTCGTATGTAAATGTCATATATCTTTTAAACTATTACGAGAAAAGGTTGACGCGTTATTTACCAAATTTAGTGATATTTTGTCGGTTTCTTTCTTCTAACAGGGACGGTGACACAGCTGATACCCAAAGAGCGGACACTGATAACCGCCAATTCCAGACACTGCCATTTTGTAAATATTTGTTGCGTTTGAAGACAAAAAACTTGTACTTGTATTGTCGAATATATTGAGAAAGTTATGTAAGGAGTGATTTCATTTCAGTTATTTTCACTATATCCTGTAAAAGTGTATCTTAATAAAATATCATGGCATCTTTCGATCTGACGAACTCTTGCCTGTTATATCACAACTGTATGTCCTAGGTCCCTGATTGAAGCCATGTATGCATGTTTAAACCATTTTGGGCTTTAAAAATTTTCAGTCCACCATTTTGCATTCGATACTGCATTCGGCTGGTCAAAGATTTCACTGCAATAATGTTGAATACTGCAAATATATGGTAAATGCATGGGCTACTGGGAATGATGGTAGGCCTATCGTCATTATCTTTATTTCATAGGCACAACAAAACTTATATCATAGTATATTAGAAATATAACGGGGATGACCAATCAAACGGAGAGTTGGAAATATATGAAGGTTAACCAATCAAATGGGTTATAAATGTTGACCAATCAAACACTAAAATAGAATGACGATGATCAATTGAAAATCAAGGCAGAAATACGTGTATATTAGGGATATAGAACGGCAGACAGAACGACATCCCGAATTTTCAGCGGCGTTTACTTCTTTGGACGTTCATTATGGCACCGATAAAACAATTTGTGAGGAATCTGTAGGTGAATTATATTGATGTATATTCTGTTTGTATGTTTGTTTGTGGAATTATAATGAAAAATAACTCACTTTCGAAATTTATTCTTTCATAATTGCTACACATCTTTAGAACATGGAGGTTTCGAACAATTTTACAAATCATTATGGCATCAACTGATCCGGCAAGAATTTGCTACGCGTTTCTCAGATTGAATAACGAACAGAACATAGTATAATGTTATACCACGAACTTACATGCAAGATCGTTACTTAAAATATAGGGTGAGTGAATAGAATTTAACGTCGCTTTCAACAATATCTCAGCTATATTACGACGACCCAACTAAGCATCACCCAGCCCAGATGTGTTAGTCACGACGGGTTTAATAAAGTTTAAACACTATCTGTATATGGAATTTTGAAAACTGTTGAGTGCTTCCTCTCGTCACGAAACCGGAATTTTGGTTCATATTCAATGCCTTCCAGTTCATTCTCTTTTTAGCCCTTAAACAAAATTTGATCGTTTGATTTTATGTTGGTTGGCAGAGCAATGGGCCTTTCCTGTATTATTCCCAGACAAATGTTTTCCCCGGCGCGATGAAGAGTTCATGCACTAACGCGTGACTCTCGACGTAAGTTTCGTACCTCTTCTGCCTATGCCTACAGCATGGAAAATATATTTAACTATTGATAACTAGTGTGAATATGATAATCATGCATCAAATGATCCTATTATTCCAAGAACCGACAATTATGATTACATTGATGAACAGTTTGTCAAGTTCAAGTTGACAATATTCCAATCATCACCAATTAAATCTATTCCCGTCGAGGCAAACCTTTGTCTGAGAATTAAATCAGAAAATGCTCATTGATTTAAACATGCCGTCTCTAGCTGCTGGGAACATAATGCGTGTTGTGATACATCATCCTCAACTTGGATGAAATATATATGAGGTGAACATACATATATACGATTATACAGATCAAGGGGGGACTGTATACATATCAAACAGATGAGTGAGTTTCCAGTAGAGTTGATGGTACGTACAGATTTGTTCAGGCCCAGAGGGGAAGTGTTCCCTTCCTGAAAGAGACTATATCAATTTATAAATTAAAATAATTGCACCATCGGCGAGATTTGGACAACGACATATTGCTTCTTCCCGTTTGATCTCTCCCAGAAAATAAAATATTGATTCCTATAAGGTAGGCCTAAACTCGTTGATTTGTGCGTTGTACGGTAATATATCAACCATTATCAAAGCAATATACTCTTAGCATCAAAGGCACACAACCAGGGCGGGTGGTTGTTGGGTACGGGTTCCTGTTGCTTCAATGTATTTTGCTGAGAAATGTGGTATCCAGCACTGTACAATTCATCTTCATTTTAACAAGCGACTTTCTACGTTCAGAGTGGGAACCTAGAAATTGGCTGGATAAAATGAAGATGTGTTAAATTGCACTTGCCTTTATTGCACCATGTAGGCGTCCTGACTGTGTCTGCTGTCCTCCGTGTTTAATATGGGGTGGATGGCGGCTGTCTGGTTCTATGTTACTTCAAAGATTTGCTTCTTTGAAGAGACAGGACGCAACTTGGCTGGGTGGTGCTTAGTTGGTTTGTCACGATATTCACTGACTCACTCAGTCACTCACTCACTCATCCGGGGTCTCGGTTTTTCGTTATGGCATTGTACAATAGGGTACCCATAAAAAAAACAATGGTTCTTAAAGGCAATGTACAACATTCATTGGTTGATCATTTGACAGTACATACCTTTCCAGGCCGTGTTTCATATACTACTATATATTGAATACAAAAGACCGTGCTATATTATTGTGTACCGATATCTCCCAGTTCACAGCAGTGCAATTTCTCTGCGACTGTATGTGGTATACCTACCGGTGGTCCATCAACAGCCAGTGAAACAAAACAGAGATTTAAGTAGCTAGGCCGTATCCAGCAATGGTAACCGGCTATATTGCATCAATCAATCAGGGTCGTTATTAGCTACAACATGTAACCTAGTGATGACGTTTATATTGACCTATAGCTCGTGGCAGGCAAAGAATAGTTACGGCAACATGGCCTATCATTTCGTAGATGGTGGAACATTTCGGTTTGCGGTGACATACGCTCGCAAAAGGCTGCCGATTCATCGCATTGTGTCAGCTTTTTCCAGTTACCCTGCTGGGATTCGCAATTTGTCTTTCCAGCTCTTTTCTCGAAATTTAGCATGTGCCACCTAGGGTGGAAGCGTGCAGCAGGTCGATTCTTTAACCTGGCTCAAAGTTAAGCATGGATAATTGCATTAATTGTAACAAACCCTTTGTCAAGGGACATAAGGGCTACAATAGAGTGTCGTTAAAATCTCTCACATCTCCTAAAACAGTGACAAGTTAAAAATCGTCTGCTACCACGCTTTCCGGTTTTACAAAGGTCACGGCATTGGCGCATGCGCAGTTCATTTCGAAAAGAAACATGGAAGACAAATTGCAGATCGAAGCGGGAGCTGCTGGAAAAACTGACTGAAATGCGATGAAATCGGCAGCGGATTTTGCGGGCAGTGTGTCACCGCTATTCGAAATGATACCATCTACCAAGAAATGATAGGTATGTTGCCGTAACTTGATTCTTTATACCATACGGAAAATAAAAGACAAATGTGGTTTGCAGTGGCTTGTAACCTAGTGACAATATAAGGTCAATATAAACGTCATCACTAGGTTACATGTTGTAGCTAGGTCGTTATTACTTCGCCTTTAACGTTTTGCTAACAGACGTGTGAGAATTCCTTCTGAGATATGTCCCCACGTCTAAGACCTGGCGAACACTGTAAACTGTCCACATCACAACCTGACGAACACCATGCATGTTCCACGCAACACCATAACCTGTAGCCAAGTTGACATGGCTTCGTACGTTCCTACTACGCCACGAGTCCTCTCATTGAACTTACATGTACACTCCGGGATCACACGGCTCCAGGAGTCGTTCGGCTCTATCCGGCAATAAATCAACCCCTCCCAACTCTCTGTCTATTGTTTTTATCGAGTTCGGCAATCAGTTTGATTGCCGTGAAGAGCTCGTCCGTCTGCAATCAATCTTCAAACATCAACGGTCGTTTGAATTCCTTGTCTCTTCCGCCATGTTATTCATACGGGTCACGTGATCGGCACGCTACGATATGGCCGCGACAAAACTGCCCGGCGGAACAAACCCGTTCAAATCAGCCGTCAAAACTACCAAGAAGAATGGAGTACCAAGAAATCGTTGCCCTCTTCCAAGGAATTAAGCATAAGTACAAAATTGATTTTGACCTGAAACCTGAGCAGGTTTCAATCATTCAAGCAATCCTCAATAAAAAGGATTGCATGGGAATTTTGGGAACTGGTTTCGGAAAATCAGTCACCTATGTGATTCCACCACTGCTGTTGGATGTGGTAAGTATGAAATAAGTATGAATAGATTTTTGACAGACCACTGAAATAACATTTTCCCATAGAAGTAGCACAAATTAATTCACAACAACAACAATTAATGTAATAGAGCAACAAAAAAACGTGAGTGTACGTGTGTGTTGCATATTATTTACATATTTCATAAAGTATGGTCTTTAAATTTGCAATCTATTTGTTTGCTCACACTCTCAGCTTACTTAGGCTTGAATATCTTAACTCAGAATCACAACAATTATTCAATTTGAGGTTTAACAGAAACCGTACATTAATAAATTATAGTATAATTTATATACCGGTACTGCACTTATTATTGTATTTATTGATCCTTGTTTCAGATTAATCCAGAATCATGCCATTTGAGTCTGGTGGTATCTCCATTGAGAAGTTTGATGCAAAATCAAGTGGCTGCCTTAGCCACCCAAGGCATCAGGGCAGCAGCAATATTACAGCTATCTGAAATGTCAGATGAAACCATAAAGGGTATCAAAGACTTGAACCGAATTTACTTGAATTATATGAATATATAAATAGTAAACCGTATCATATTAACTTTGATGCAAGTTATTGTTCAGGTCATTACATTACTGAAAAGCCTCCTGTCTAGACTCTCACCCAGACAGACTATATGGTTATCCGTATCTGATGAGCCTGACATGTAAGCTTACAGGACAGATAGACCATTAACATTGTATATATGTGTTATTGTCTCTTTCAAGGTATCAAGATGGGTCAGTACTCAGTGGTGTTTATCTCCCCTGAAGCTGTAAATACAGAAACGTGGAGTGAAGTACTGAGACAGATGACTTTCAGAAAGATGGTGTGCATGGTGGCTATCGATGAAGTGCATTGTGTCATCCAATGGTACCAAATGGATTACATTCACAGTCAAGTTAACTTAAAAGTACATGCTCAAGTTGAAAAAAATGAAGCTTATATTTTATCTTAT
Source organism: Hanleya hanleyi (assembly GCA_036873755.1). NCBI lineage: Eukaryota > Metazoa > Mollusca > Polyplacophora > Lepidopleurida > Hanleyidae > Hanleya > Hanleya hanleyi. Next base: position 7,045 of record JAVTVY010053800.1, read on the forward strand.
TATCAATATGTTCAATATTTCATGTCTTCTTTTTCAGGGGAGAAAGCTTCAGGAAAGATTATCTGTTGATAACTTGGTTGCGCCAGTTATGAAAGATACTGCCTTTCTGTTCCTAACTGCCACATGTACACAAAAAATGAAAGACGAAATTCTCCGATTGTTTTCAATTGCAGCTGTGAATGTCACAGCCGCAGTACCAAACAGGTACATGCACCAAATAATTTATTTAACATGATATCATCTTTAAGATCAACCTATATGCATACTGTAGAATGTTCAATTGTTTAACATGACCTCTTTAACATAAATAGCTTTAGAATGTTTACAATATTTCATTTTTAAACAAAAATAAAATGTATAGTATTACAGTATTACTGAGGAAATAAACTCTCAAAATTAACAAATACAGTTAACTTTAGCTAATACATAATCATGTTTGGTAACAATCTTTTGAGAATCCACGTGCGCATTTTGACAGCTGATTTGAACGGGTTTGTTCCGCCGGGCAGTTTTGTCGCGGCCATATCGTAGCGTGCCGATCACGTGACCCGTATGAATAACATGGCGGCAGAGACAAGGAATTCAAACGACCGTTGATGTTTGAAGATTGATTGCAGACGGACGAGCTCTTCACGGCAATCAAACTGATTGCCGAACTCGATAAAAACAATAGACAGAGAGTTGGGAGGGGTTGATTTATTGCCGGATAGAGCCGAACGACTCCTGGAGCCGTGTGATCCCGGAGTGTACATGTAAGTTCAATGAGAGTACTCGTGGCGTACGAAGCCATGTCAACTTGGCTACATAACCTGGCCAACGCTCCCAAAACGGCCTCTACACCAAGCCATCCACGTCAACCCGGGTAGTTTTGGGTGCCTATTCGAGAACATCCTCCCCACAGCGCATGCTCCATTTCACAGGATCCATTTATAGCGGAAGTTGACCTTTACTGCGTTGATATGACGTATAGCGGAAAACCCACGTACGCACGGTTCACTTTGAATTCGGCCGAACAACTCCCTTCAGTTCATTTGCGTACACTTCGCCATCCATAAGATGGCTTGCGAATCGTGTGTCTCCATTATCGCGGAGCGATATCCGGTGTTTTACCGGATTCTGTTCGGCCTTCATCCGGCGAAGAACAGACTCGAAAACTCTGATAAATTACAGGTTTTCATACATACCTCGGAAACAGGTATTGCCTGGGCTTACAAAATATATATGTATGAATAACTTTCGTATCATCCAAGAGGTGTGGTAGATCTGTAATTTTGAACAAGTAGATCATCACATGACTCGAAAATGGCGGGTTACGTTGGGGTTACGTCGGTAGACTTTAGCGGATTGGCTGACGAAGTCACGTGGTATTGATTTCTGGAAATTCCCTCCTGCAGTTGCCGAAAGTAGTCTGAAATGGATACACACGATCCCAGGGTCAGTCTTACCGCGTCTTTCTTGACCGAAATGGTTACAGGTTGCCTTCAGTTTTGCACATGAGCGAACTACTTTTCATATGCTCTGTCCTGATAAACAGGGAAAATAATTCTTTTTAACGCTAGGTCAACAGAGGTATTATGCGGACTTGAAAAGTAATCGAAATGTTCGGCAAACATCTATTTTACTATACATGATGTCACTTCCGGCGATGTGCGCGCGGCCGGGAATCCTGTCAAAAATCTGAAAGGTGGCTGGGATATTATTAGACCCCAGCGAGGTGGTTGATTCGAGAACCGACAATATGATGAATGGGTTCAATCAATCACATGTTCTTCCCGATGCATTGCACCAATCAGATGCATGAATTCATCAAAGGGCATTTGGTCGATTCAAATCAATAGTGTCGGAATCCTCTCTGATTGGTTGATTTAAACTGCTTGAACTGCAGACAAAAATGTTTGTTAATGAAGAGAAGGCATTTATCTCAGAGAAAGAAGGAAGAAAGTATAGTCTCACATCTTTATTACACAAAAAAAAAAGAATGACATTCACATTTCAATTTAAATACTACACAATCGTTCCGTCATTTACCTCTTCCTAGTAAATGGAGTAAAGTCCTCAAGCCGTAAACGCACGTGATGCCAAGTGTATAATCAATCAAAATATGACCCTGCCAACACCATGCGGGAGGATTTTCTCTGATCTCCAAATATGGCAAGCGGTGGTTGCATTTTTATTTATTTTTTATTTTAAAGGGGAAATTTTCATATCCGTCGAATAGCCAATCAAATTTGAAGTTTGACGAGATTATATACAGGGGCACTTCTCCTAATATGGACGTCACCAACAAACCGTATTCTGATGAGAGCATGTGTGGTGTTCGCCCATGCAAGGCAACACGAGTGCACGTGAGTTTGACGTGTCTAGTTAGCGTTTGACTTGGGTATGCGAAGATGGTTGGTTCTCGCTCAAAGATTTTTAACGAATGATAGAGGCTCCGTTCCCTTTTTAAAAATCTGCATTTTTGCCTGCAGTATGACCACAGGCCCTCAAAACAAGAGTGTTGGGGGTGTGGACGGTAATACTACGGTGAAGTGTCGAAATATGGGGTCTCTATATATAACCCCATGCTTTATATGGTGTATTTTTATATAAAGCATGGGGTTATATATAGAGACCCCATATTTCGACACTTCACCGTAATACCACCATCCACACCCCACACAACTCTTGTGTTGATGGCCTGTGAGTATGACGTGTCTAGCTAGCTATCAACTATTCGCATAAATATGAGAAATTCGACACGGATAAAGCGCCCCTAGCGGCGCAAAAGTCTCAGTCTGAATCAATGGGGCAATAAGAAGTGTAAATTATGTATGACGAAACCAATCTCAGCGAACTCAGATAATATATCACCGAACATTTTATCTGACATCAACGCTGTATGAATCCAGTGCGAATTTTCAACTACAGCTGTTAGCCAATCAGATGGCTAGCTGGGAGACATAACTTTGAAAAGACGATCCACGAAGGAGCACGTGGACCAATATAGCAAACAGAAAAGAGATGGTATAACGGGGGAATACTCCAATATGGCACCATGTCCAGACATCGTGCGTGGTAAACGTAAACTTCAAAGGATTTTCATTCGTCGAAAAGTCTGCTTTTGTCAGGCGGTAGAAAATATCAAAAGAGCGTCCGCCGATAATTTGTTCGTCTCCGTGAAACAAACGTAAATCATTGTCAAATTTTTTGTCGCCCTTGGCCTATTATGGAATCTCGTAGAATATTGGCAAAACTTTCGCACGAATTTTTCATAGCGTCACATATAGATGGTATTCCGCCGTTATACCATCTTGGTTTACCTAGATTGGGACCGGTCCTGATTTTGTGAGCGCAGCGAGCCAACAATATATATACAGCTTCATTTGTCCTTCAGTTGATTGGTAGATTTATTTTGTCTTCCAGAGCTTTCCATCATCTCCAACACACGAAGCCGGGCATTTTCACTTGCCGGAAACGTCCGAGTTACTCCGACTGATCCTGTATGATCTGTTTCCTTCATTACGCCCGCTATTAATTATTGATCGATTTCTCTATTTGATTTCTGTCACCAGATAATTGATAGAGACGGATCTGGCGTGTTTTCAAAACGTAGGCCTCGCGATAAAAACACCGAGGCCTTATTAGGAGCCATACAGACTATCATAATTGACGCAGCATGTACTTATATTCAGACAAGCGTATCAAGGAGAGAGCGCTAAATACATTATCACAGAAAATATCAGTGACACGAGCGGTTTAAATTATGACACGCGTTAGTGACACGTTATGCTAGCGTATATGCAGTGTAGTCTATAGCTTAGATCTTGGCCCGTTCAGGATAAGCAATAATGAAGTCGATTGAATTCCCTTCGAACGATTTTGTCGGCGAACCAAAAACAGATAAGAAAGCTTGTGGACCGAGTCTATTGACAGCTAGCGAGGGACGAACTGTATTACCCAGGTAAGGAGCTTGTGTACATGTATTGTCAGTATTCTATAATAATCCAATCACATGATGTCTCAAAATTCGATCACATCTCTGAAATATATATCGGAGATTCATTCGTCGTTTTTCGAACCTCTTCATTTGGCCGTGTTCGACAGCCTTTTTTTTTCACCAAATAATTCCAGCTTTCCCCGACTTGGCCTTTTGTCATACCGTATCGTTAGCATCTGTCAGTAACTGAATTATGGAACACACCCATCCCAGCTTATACAGCGAATCTGGACATTGGATATACATTTTTGGCGATCTATTAATCAAACATCTTCTGCACATAATTCTCTGAGTTCCTCCACGTTATTGAGTGCTGAGCAAAGACTCTCGTTGATAATCGAAGTCTTGAAAATTATACATCATACATTGGAACCAGACAAAGTTACTATCATGTTTAACCCTTTCTCTACCGTATCGGTGCAATTGTACCGACAGAAATATAGTTCAATGATTGCATACAAAACTGAAGATTTTCTAGACAAACATTTTCATCATATTATATCTTGTTCGAAAGCTTGGAGTATCCTCTTTGGAACTGTGTAGGCGATGATTAGTATGGCGTTGCTTCATTCATGCCCATGATAAGTGTTGATACCAGCTTATAGAACTGTTAAAAATGCCGATACAGAGGGAGTTACGGTCTCGATAGCATATCGATGAGTAGATGAATGCTAACGAGTGCAGTTACAGAAAGGACCTGGCGCGGTTTAATGAAGTTTTGGCCCATATGAGATGTGTTTGGAGTGCCAAAATGAAATCTTATTTAGAAAAGAAAATTTTCGGTTAAAGTACATTATCTTTGTCCTGTGACCTTAGTATTTTCAAGGTTCTGGGTTTTAATTAACTTAAAAAAAAGCTCCTTCGACGTTACGTTAGTGCATTTGTGCAAAATGGTCTATTTCGAGGTGAAAACAGCACCCTTTTCTCTCCGTAAGCCAATATTTGGAGATAAAGTTTTTCTTTGTTCTGGACTGGCTTCATATGCTTACGGAGAGAAAAGGTGCTGTTTTCACCTCGAAATAGACGATTTTGCACAAATCCACTACTTCAGCATCTTGTTATCACAAAACCATAACACCCAATGCCTGGAAAATACTCAGACCACACGACAAGTTAATATACTTTACACTATGTAAAAAAAATTCTTTCGTACATAATATTTCATTTTGGGACATTTAATCCTCTCTGTTTGAATGAGAAATTATGATTCCGAGATTCGGCAAAAAATATGACGTGTAGCCAATATATCCGAGTTTTTATTCCCTCGATCATATGCTCGAGTGTGTTTGACGTGTCAAATCTCTCTCCCTCTCTCCGTGGCTTCGCTCTGTCCATCCTTATCATCACTCTGTCCATGCATCCTTGGTATCGCTCTTTTGCTGCTGGGTATCGCTCCTTCTTCCCTTAGCATCGTTCTGCCCAGTCTTAGTATCGCCCTGTCTATCTCCAGCATCGCTCTGTCCATTCTTGGTATCGCTCTGTCCATCCTCATCATTGCTCTGTCTATTCATCCCTGGTATCGCTTTGTCGATCCTCAGCATTGCTTTGTCCATGCATCCTTGGTATTGCTCTGTCGATCCTCAGCATTGCTCTGTCTATGCGTCCTGTGTATCGCTCTGTCTATCCTCAGCTTTGCTCTGTCCATGCATCCTTGGTATCGCTCTGTACATCCTCAGCATTGCTCTGTCCATGCATCCTTGCTATCGCTCTGTCGATCTTCAGCATTGCTCTGTTTATGCATCCTTGGTATAGTTCTGTCGATCCTTAGCATTGTTCTGTCCATGCATCCTTGATACCGCTCTGTAAATCCTCAGCATTTCTCTGTCCATGCATCCTTGGTGTCGTTCTGTCGATCCTCAGCATTGCTCTGTCTATGCATCCTTGGTATCGTTCTGTCGATCCTCAGTATTGCTCCGTCCATGCATCCTTGGTATCGCTCTGTCGATCCTCAGCATTGCTCTGTCCATGCAACCTTGGTATCGCTCTGTCGATCCTCAGCATTGCTCTGTCCATGCAGCCAGGGTATCGCTGTCGATCCTCAGCATTGCTCTGTCCATGCATCCTTGATATCGCTCTCTCGATCCTCAGCACTGCTCTGCCAATGCATCCTGGGTATCGTTCTGTCGATCCTTAGCATTACTCTGTTCATGCATTCTTGGTATTGCTCTGTTGATCTCTAGCATTGATCTGTCGATGCATCCTGGGTATCGCTCCATGTTCTCCTAACATTGTTCTGTCCAGCATTGGTATCCTCTGTCTATCCTAAATATCGCTCTGTCCATCATTGGTATCGTTCTGACGATACATCATTGGCATCGCTCTGTTTCTCCTTGGCATTACTCTGCCCCTCTTTGGCATCGCTCTGTTCCTCTTTGGCATCGCTCTGTCTCTCCATGGCATCACTCTCTCTCTCTGCTTGGCATCGCTCTGTCCCTTCTTGTTATCGGTCTGTAGCGGCCATTCTTTGGCATCGCTCTGTCCCTCCATGGCATCGCTCTGTACCTCATGGGTATCACACTGCCCCTCCTTGCATCGCTCTTTCTCTCATCGGCAGCATCCTGTCCCTCAGATATATCGATCTGTCTTTCTAATACACCACCACGTCCTTCCCATTGGCTTGTCCCTTCTTGAATTCTGTTATACTGTATTATATCATCCTCATTCGACGTGGAGTTTCCCTCGTCCATTTCCGTTCCTATAGCTAACCATTTTCATTGACGTTATCTTTACTATATCGTTCTCTCCCCAGTTATATATCTCATGGTCTTTTCTTGCCAATTTGCTTCGATCTGCCCAATGATCTCGACCGTCTCTTGTAATGTAATAGTATTATTGCATCGATATCCATACTCCTTAGATCAGAGTCTGCTCTTTCAACCATCAGTCTCAGCGATATGTATCAGCGATTTTCTGTACAGCCTCTCATCAGTGGAGGATGTGTTATCCCTACTGCGCGCAATTGACATTCCTGATTGCCATATGTATGAAACGGGAGGATCGAGTTTGATAACAGGCTAAATGAAGATTAAGTGGAACAGATCTAGCCGCCATAGTGGTGGACTCCACGCGACCGTCTCGCGTTCGGTCCTTGTCAATCGAGGATTAGCAAGAGTCACATAAGAGACATTCATATATGGATTCCATCAACATGGCGACTCTGTACATATCACTTTAATACTGCCACCTCTTATAATATATTTCTGGTGTTATAAAATAAATACACGTCAAGTGGTTTTCACCTTTTCCATCTATATATATCGATTTATCTGAAGCTAATTTCTAACGGACGATGTCCTCGAGCCTTGTTGTTTCCGCCCGCGGAAGTGTAAACACAGCGAATTGTTAACTGATTCTCGGGCCATCAAGCCAGGTGACTTAGCTTAGAACTTCATGGAAGCAAAATCGATCAGAAGCTGTCACTCTCCTATACCTTGAGCGGTATACTTTCGGTTCTGTACGAGTGCACTTAGGAAGCTTTTATAGTCTGTTAAACCTTCAACGTGTCATAATTGACCAAATTATAGGGGGAATCCGAGCGATACATCTGGTTTAAGCTACTGAGAATGGATTCTCTCTGTAAAACCGTCACCCAAGTACATATGGTATCTAGTTACCGTTTTTCTAGATTCGTTTTAGTCAGATTGGAATCGAACCGGAGTCTGTTGACATCTTACCGAGGTGAGGAAATATGACATTTCACATACCCTTAGCGTATTGACTTCATTCACCGTGTATTTGGCCCTATTCCAGCTTCACAAAGTATTACGTCACATGTGTAAACGAGCCAATAAAATTATATGTTTTTATCTGAAATTAGACACGCTACGGGGTCATAGTATACATTAGGGGCACGACTTTGGAATACTGCGCCAGACTAGACCGAAGTTGTGGAAATTAGCTACATTATTTCTCACACTCCTGATAGTTGTTTGTTTACAATTTTACGAATGGCCTAAACTATTTGGAAGAAATAAAATTGGCGATAGTTCACTCAAATAATAGTGTTTCTATTTTGTGATGGGGACACTTGGAGACCCACCCATGGCTCGAGGTGTGTCTTCATTAAATGAATGTGAATGTGAAAATCGATCGGTAAACTTCAGTTGCGCACCACCATCCGTGTGACTAGAAACACTGTGTCCGTGTCTTATGGCGTACGCAACGATCAAATACCAACAATGAACGTCAGTCCGACAAAATATGCATACAAATTCCATACAAGGCTACGGCCCTACGGATAATACCATTGTCATACATACTTCAGCCATCTTGGGCACGAAAACGTCTTTTGGGACTATCCGCACAGGGCTATTCTGACATATGACTGTGCGGGTAGCGGCCTAAAACTGACGAGATTTCCTGCAAATTATTCCTGAATCAAGCAGAAATATTGCGTCTATTTCACGGCAGCCTGGCATCTTTTGCAAACTACCCTAGGCCTGAACGAGCTTATAATTCAGTTATCGAAAAACAGTTCAGCCAACGGAATTTATTTTAAAAAAAATAAAAAAAATTGAACATCGTTTTTAATTGAAACAAAACGTCACACACATCTATAGCCGGGTGGAATCAAATACCATTATATCGAGTATGCTTGATAAAGAATATTGGTCTGGTAAATGTACGTTTATGAGATAATGGTTTGGTTCTGGGCTATATGAATAATGGAATTCTGGCAGGGTTGTCCAGTTCGGCATAATGGGAGACAACTCTGGTCAGAGGTTGATCTGCATAATGACGAATCACAGTGACACCTTAGCAACACGTGGAGTCATTATTAATTACTGGTGTACCAAGTGTCAGACTGTCTCATATTCAACAATGCACCGGCTAATTATCTAACTACATGTATGATCAATTTACACTTCTGGAAGACATTCGCCTCCTGGTTCATTTATTAACACCATTCAGTCTACAAGAAAGGCAGTTTTGGAAACATATAAGCAAATATCCTCAGCATAAAATCACAATGGAGTATCTATATCGAAACAAATTTGACTAGGGATAAACTGTTCAACGACAACTAACACCGAAAATACCGTATATTAGAGATAAAAAATGAAGGTCACCTTGGCTCAAATATCGGGACATCGTAGAAAATCAAACGTGTTTTGGGGTTGTTACATTAGTGGGAGACGGTATGCTAGGTAGAGGTACCAAAATTGAGATCAACATGTCAAAGAACAATGCCAATGTGGCTAAAAAAATGTGAATTGTTGTAGTTCAGAGAATTGGATTGTGGTAAACTTCAGGAATGCCTGGAGCCTATAGCAAAGAATTGTAAGCAACCTATCGAGGTCGAGAGGTGAAAGGTCAATTTCACTCAGACCAAATTTATGTTAATGGATGCATTATAGTGGGAAGCGATGCGTCGGGCACCAATATTGAGGTCAAGGGGTCAGAGGTCAAGGTCACTGACCACCAACAACTCATTGAAACATAAGCATCTCGTAGTTTTCCTTTCACTGACGCAGCACAGAGTGCAATTAGACTGTTTTTCATTACAACAATCCTGATCATCGTCCTGAGATGACTGGTCATCGTCCTGAGATGACTGGTCATCGTCCTGAGATGACTGGTCATCGTCCTGAGATGGCTGGTCATCGTCCTGAGATGACTAGCCTGAGATGACTGGTCATCGTCCTGAGATGACTGGTCATCGGCCGGAGATGACTGGTCATCGGCCGGAGATGACTGGTCATCGGCCGGAGATGACGGGCCATCGTCCTGATATGACTAGCCTGAGATGACTGGTCATCGTCCTGAGATGACTGGTCATCAGCCGGAGATGACTGGTCATCGGCCGGAGATGACGGGCCATCGTCCTGAGATGACTAGCCTGAGATGACTGGCCATCGTCCTGAGATGACTGGCCATCGTCCTGAGATGACTAGCCTGAGATAACTGGCCATCGTCCTGAGATGACTGGCCATCGTCCTGAGATGACTGGTCATCGTCCGGAGAAGACCGGCCATCGTCCTGATATGACTAGCCTGACATGACTCGCCATCGTCCTGATATGACTCGCCATCCTCCTGAAATGACTGGTCATCGGCCGGAGATGACTTGCCATCGTTCTGAGATGACTTGCCATCGCCCTGACATGGCTTGTCGTCGTCATCAGATGACTTGTCATCGTCCTGAGATGACTGATCACTCCGGAATCGATATTCTCTCCAGAGAGCTTTCGTGTCTTACGATACTAGGGTGGTTCATTAAGGCGACAACCTGTGGATATCCTTGGTTAAATTACTTAAATACAACTAAAATAATCCGCTCACAGAATTTTGATGAAAGCTGGATCTTGTACACAACAGGACAGATTTTTTTTAATTTCGTTCATGTCGAAAGTTGGGTAGACACCTGCTGCGAAGATTTATTCGCGAATTCGAAAGATGATTGGAAAGTATTAGTGTTCCGGTTTCTCCGGTGATGACACGAAAAATACTCTTCGTTGCTATGGTAATCACTCTCGTTAGAAAGAATATTCCAATTCATTGCATTAGTATATGAATCTGCCGTGGCGTCTTGCATTATATGCACTTTACGCGAGGAAGCTTCAATCAGCTATCCTCAAACGGACGAGGAACAAGGCCACCCAGAGTTGTGTTTAAACTATAATTAGTGGAAATGATTTTTTGTTTCTTTTGATTAGTAAGCCTCCAAAGATTCTTAAGAATAATACATTCTCAAATCTGAAGTCTTATTTTAAACGCTTTCCATGTTGTCCCTTGAAATGTTGAATTTTTAATAATCTTTGGAAGTTCCAATACTTCGAGTGTTGTGTGAGTAGTTTTGAAATGTCGTGGGGTCAGTTGTCCACACAGAGAAGTGTTAAAAGTTACTCCTAAAGAGTGAAAATTCAACACTTCTAACTGAAGAAAACATCTAAATTTAAGCAAGTAAAGAAATTCTTATTACAGTTTGGCGCGAATATGAATATAACATTAGTACACTACTGATTACACACACTGACATTACTATAGTACAGTACTGGTTACACATACTGACAATACTATAGTACACTACTGATTACACATACTGACATTACTATAGTACACTATTAATTACACATACTGACATTACTATAGTACAGTACTTATTACACATACTGACATTACTATAGTACACTATTAATTACACATACTGACATTACTATAGTACATTATTTATTACACATACTAACATTACTATAGCACACTATTAATCACACATAATGACATTACTATAGTACACTACTGATTACACATACTGATATTACTATAGTACACTACTGATTACACATACTGACATTACTATAGTACACTATTAATCACACATACTGACATTACTATAGTACACTATTAATTACACATACTGACATTACTATAGTACACTATTAATTACACATACTGACATTACTATAGTACACTACTGATTACAAATACTGACATTACTATAGTACACTATTAATTACACATACTGACATTACTATAGTACACTATTAATTACACATAATGACATTACTATAGTACACTACTGATTACACATACTGACATTAATATAGTACACTACTGATTACACATACTGACATTACTATAGTACACTATTAATTACACATACTGACATTACTATAGTACACTATTAATTACACAGACTGATATTACTATAGTACACTATTAATTACACATACTGACATTACTATAGTACGCTACTGATTACACATACTGACATTACTATAGTACACTATTAATTACACATACTGACATTACTATAGTACACTATTAATTGCGCATACTGACATTATTATAGTACACTATTAATTACACATAATGACATTACTATAGTACATTACTGATTACACACACTGACATTACTATAGTACACTATTAATTACACATACTGACATTACTATAGTGCACTATTAATTACACACACTGACATTACTATAGTACACTGCTGATTACACATACTGACATTACTATAGTACACTATTAATTACACATACTGCCATTACTATAGTACAGTACTGACATTACTGTGGTACAGTACTGATTACACATATTGACATTACTGCGGTACAGTACTGATTACACATACTGACATTACTGTGGTACAGTACTGATTACACACACTGACATCTGTGGTACAGTACTGATTACACATACTGACATTACTGTGGTACAGTACTGATTACACATACTGACATTACTGTGGTACAGTACTGATTACACATACTGAAATTACTGTAGTACAGTACTGATTACACATACTGACATTACTGTGGTACAGTACTGATTACACATACTGCCATTACTATAGTACAGTACTGACATTACTGTGGTACAGTATTGATTACACATACTGACATTACTGTGGTACAGTACTGATTACACATACTGACATTACTGTGGTACAGTACTGATTACACACACTGACATCTGTGGTACAGTACTGATTACACATACTGACATTACTGTGGTACAGTACTGATTACACATACTGACATTACTGTGGTACAGTACTGATTACACATACTGACATTACTGTGGTACAGTACTGATTACACATACTGCCATTACTATAGTACAGTACTGACATTACTGTGGTACAGTACTGATTACACATACTGACATTACTGTGGTACAGTACTGATTACACATACTGACATTACTGTGGTACAGTACTGATTACACATACTGACATTACTGTGGTACAGTACTGATTACACATACTGACATTACTGTAGTACACTACTGATTACACTTACTGACATTACAATAGATAAATACTGATTAGACCCATTCACGCAACTAGAATGCAGTACTGATCAATATTTGCGTTACTTAAGGGTCCGAGAGACCTAGCCAGAGGCTCACTACCTCTTATCTACTTGCCTAATTACTCGACAAGCGGTTGACCAATTTTATCATATTATATATTTTCTGAAAGCTGTTCTGGTGGAGAAACTGGATATTATTATGATTTCGCATTTATTTCAAGAATAAATAAATATGGCTTTGTTGATTCGTAAATGTTATGAAAATGTATGAATTGCAGATATACCGTGGATAAGTGAGCCGGCGAGGGAATGATATTCCATTTATATACGGATGGCGTGATATACTGAGGTCAAACTGAAACCAATGACTGGTTTGTTTCGTTTAGCTGCATAAAACAAATAAACCCTTTAGATACCAATTTCGCGTCTGTCTTTTCATAAATTAGCAAAACAAATTATAATAGTATAGTAAGTACAGGAAATGACATAGCGGGTATAGTATTACATGTACCTGCTAATTTGTTCGGAGAGGATCGGGCTTAATTAACCAGACACAGTGTATTGTTCAGATACCTGCTGTGGCGATCGCGGAAAGGTGTTAATCCCTTGTCTGACTGAGTACATCCTGAAGATTTCATGACTGGCAAACTTTAAACACTCATTTTCATCAGAAATCAATAGTTTCCCCATGTTCGCGTTTTCTCTAAATGATAGAGTGAAATTTTGAGTTGAATAATCCTTAAAAAAAGAAAAATCCCTATTTTTAAGCTGGATCACCTCTGGCTAGGGCTCTCGAACCCTCAAGCGCGATACTGATGACGTATATTGTCATTACTATAGTACAGTTAAACACAACAAAAGTCATGACCACACAAATATACTGACAGCAGATTTCTAGAATACCGATTATACATTTTGCATTACTATATTAAGAGTACTTGTGATATATATTCACATTACTGTATGATAACATTACTGTATGCCTACAATAGTATTTATGGCATGAAATGTAATTTTCGTTGAAACCAAAGAATCAATCAACGATGGAAAATTGGGCTGATTACAGTACCTAATGCTGGATACACCCAGGTAACCATGGGTTCTCATAGTTCAGAAGGTATCACCAATGTATATATTCTTCAGAAAGCTATCATCAAATGTCAAAATATCAGTCCTATTCCTGTCTGGTTTTAACTGTCGTCATACAATGAGTTTACTCTGTGAGTTGTGAGTAGTCAGTGGATCCAGGCTTTCAATCCCCGGTACTTAAATCAAAATCAAGGACTACAGGTAGAGAGACACCGCCCGTGATACGAGTGCAATATATAAGCAGGTACATTGAATCTCGCAACACGCGTTTCATCTTCGAAGGCCCCTTGTAGATCTAATTCCTGATATTACAGGATCCATCAGCGTTGTGAGTACCGTATAGATCTGCTGGCTTCCGATAATTATTTGACTTAATCCCACACAATTAGTTTCCTTCAAATAGTGACTGGTTGTGATCTGGCATGATGACATTTCGGAATGGGCCAGTTTCAAAGAAGTATATCTTGGAAAATCTCATTCTTGAAAGCCACCAACAACTTGTATTACAAATAGAATAGCCATAGATGGAAAGTAATTTCTTGTCGGCTAATTTGGATTCAGTGACATTTAAAATTCTGTTAGGTTGAATGTCAATGGGCATAGTTACTTTCCAACAGAAAGACCTCTGGGACATTGGATATTTATCGTGGGAAATCTAGTGCTGCCCATCAACGACTCGCATTCATGCGAAGCGAAGTTGCGATGCAATACTAACAGTGCACTTCACTGCTTCAGGCGAAGTTCCATTAGAGATGATAAATTAAATGGTTGATGACAAGAAATATGAAAACATGGATAGCTTGATATGGGGATCATCTTTGACACCACTATAGAACCGGAAACACATTACATCTTCGCTAATTCGTTTTGCTGCTTTGTGCATCGCATCAGCGCCCTGGAGAAATGAAAGTGAAATAGCGAGTGGCCGAGATAGCATACAACTAGTAGTCTGAAATAATTGAGCACGGCAATTGACAGCTATCTTCATATGTTATCAGTGACTAGCGTCGGGCAGGACCTACGAAGTAGGGCAGGCATTAGGACACGTTTTTGTCAATTTCGAAGTTTATATGTCACCTAAGTAGGTCAGCTCAGAACTTGCTGGTTACAGTCCGCTAATGCACGTTCAAGCCAAAATCAAGGTTCTAATGTCAACGGTTCTCCTTATTTTGCGAGAGAAAGGATTCGGATGGACTCACTCACTGACTGACTGACTCACTGACTCGCTCATTACCGGACAATTCGCAAATTAGAGCCTATTTCGTAGGAATACATGTAAATTCCATTGCTACGCATAGCTTCAGGCTAGCTGGTTAGCCTTCATTTCTCCTCAGTTGTACATTTCATTGAATGAACCAATAAGAACCGGAAGTACGCGAAGTCTGTTGTGTGACGTAATCGGAAGACCAGCCAATCGCTAGCACCATCTTGTACATGATGTGGTATGAAGTCAAATTCAATATGCCATTTGACGGTCGTACGTTCACGTGACCGGAGCTGAAACTTAAAATGTTCAATAACAATACTTTCAACATACGAAAATGAGTACTGGAAAAGCCTCTAACGGGGCTAAGCGTAGCATTTGACTTGATATGGCAAACAATACGGTAACAGATATGTGATTATCAATCTGAATAAAACCAGATCTGAAAAAGCTGCCTGCAACTACGATAAAATTGCATATTAGTATTTATCTGTACGGTAATGTGGATGGTCATAAACAGAATACTTCAAATCCAAAATGTGCTGTCATCCACAAAGAATTCCATAATCGCTCGATCGACCATTGGTTAAAACTGAAGTTCTAGCGCCCAAACAGTAAGAAGTATAACTGCAAAGCGATGTTTTAAAACAATAAGGACTGCTTATTGCTCAGACTAAAATGGCATACGACATATTGTTCTATACTCTCTAAAAAAAGTTGAGTGAAATTTCACTCAAGTAAGAGTGAAAATTGATCGCACTCAATACTTGAGTGAGATTTTCACTCAACTTGAGTTACTTTTCACTCAACTTGAGTTAAATGCACTTTGAGTGACATTCACTCAAGCATAAGAGTGGAAATTGATCCCACTCAAGTTGAGTGAACTTGAGTGGTTTTAACTCAAGTTGAGTGAAAAGCAACTCAAGCTGAGTGAAAAGTAACTCAAGTTTGAGTGAACAGGTACATTTCACTCAAACTTGAGTGGAACAGTTTACTCAAGTTTTTTTTAAAGAGTAGGAATATATAATATACTTCAAGAGTCCCTTTGCACCTAATTCAAGTGCTTCTTTGAAGGCAAATCAGCAGAATATATACAGGTTTGAAAAACGGCAAATATAAGGTATGCGACGTGTGCCGGCAGTAGTATAGTAAGAGCAATCTGGTTCACATAGACCTCAGAAATTTGCATAATTGAGGAGGAAATGAGGAGGTGACAGCCAATGAGAAGCGAGTAAAATTTGACCTCAGAAATTTGCATATGACGTCACAGCGACAGCCAATCAGAAGCGAGTATTCTGTCACATGGGGTCATTGTGGTGGGGTGGTGGATGGTGGGTTTAAGATGGCGGCTGTGGTGGGATGGTGGATGGTGGGTTTAAGATGGCGGCTGTGGTGGGATGGTGGATGGTGGGTTTAAGATGGCGGTTGTGGTGGGTGGTGGATGGTGGGTTTAAGATGGCGGCTGTGGTGGGTGGTGGATGGTGGGTTTAAGATGGCGGCTGTGGTGGGTGGTGGATGGTGGGTTTAAGATGGCGGCTGTGGTGGGTGGTGGATGGTGGGTTTAAGATGGCGGCTGTGGTGGGTGGTGGATGGTGGGTTTAAGATGGCGGCCTGTGGGAGCAAACGAGGCGGTGGGGAGGTCACGGGGAGAAAAAACCCTCACATTACCCTCAAAAAAACCTCTAAGCCATATAATAATAATAAACATAATCTATAGGTGTTGTACCATGTTAATAGGATCAGTCTAGCATCTGTACCACCCTAGGGTCGAGTGTTTATTGTCCCGTGTATCTCCGCAAGAAAACAACAAACAAAATGGCGGCTCCAGGATGGTGCGGGGACGCCCTTTCCCTATCACGGCGTCGACCGTAGCGCCATCTGCACACATTGACGCAAGGGAGACAACTCGTGTGGCCCAAGGATATGGAAATAGCCGTGTTGGAGCTAGGGGAGCCACTATTGGTCCAGTGGGGTCGAGTGAGGTATCAAAGTGAAGCCTAGGTGAGGGGGCATCTGATGGGCTGGGTGTGGGGTTGAACTAGCGTCATTCTGCGCATGTGCGGTGGCCGAAGGGTATGAAAATAGCCGTGTTGGAGCCAGGGGAGTTACTCATGGTCCAATGGGGTCGAGTGAGGTATCAAAGTGAAGCTTATGTGAAGGGGCATCTGATGGGCTGGCTGTGGGGTTGAACTAGCGTCATTCTGCGCATGCGCGGTGGCCCAAGGGTATGAAAATAGCTGTGTTGGAGCTAGGGGAGTTACTACTGGTCCGATGGGGTCATATGAGGTATCAAAGTGAAGCCTATGTGAAGGGGCATCTCACTGGACTAGTGGGTTTGAACTAGCGTCATTCTGCGCATGCGCGGTGGCCCAAGGGTATGAACATAGCCGTGTTGGGAGCTAGCGAAGCCAATAATGGTCCGATGGGGTCATATGAGGTATCAAAGTGAAGCATTCGTGAAGGGGCATCTCACTGGACTAGCGGCTTGGGCGTTGTCACCATTCTGCGCATGCGCGGTGGCCCAAGGGTATGGAAATAGCCGTGTTGGCATGTAGGGGAGTTACTCATGGTCCAATGGGGTCGAGTGAGGTATCAAAGTGAAGCTTAGGTGAAGGGGCATCTGACTGGACTAGCGGCTTGGGCGTTGTCACCATTCTGCGCATGCGCGGTGGCCCAAGGGTATGAACATAGACGTTTTGGGCTCGAGCGGGTTTTCTCATGGGCCGATGGGATCGAGTGAGGTATCCATGTGAAGCCTAGGTGGGGGGGTTACACTAGGGTGTCGTATCCATTCTGCTGCGCAGGTCACGTGGGGGTTGTGACGTCACTTCCGGTTTTCACTAAAACTACCTCCAAACCCAGAAGAGTTCCAACGTTCAACCCTCCGGGGTGTTTTCCTGCCCCCGCCCCGGCGCCCCCCGCAGTGCGCGCGGGTTCTCCGGCCGCAGCGCGCGCGCGCGCGTCAATGTAGGGAGAGGTTAAATCGACAACATAGAACTTATAGTCATCAACTTCATCTATACGTGTTGGACGAGTCTTCACTCACCGTATACACGTACCTCAATGAAATACCCGCTCCAAACCTAGACCAAAAACACGTACTTGGTCTGTGGGCTGATTTCAGTGGCTCTCTATTTTTACTATAGTGCTCTTGCATTCTAACCTTGATGGGTTACATTTTGGCCCCATCCTACACCACTGATTTCAGTTTCACTGAATCTCCACATTGGGCATTGATGCATTATGAATAAAACACACAAGACAGGGTTTTTTGGTGAGATCTCATTTTGTTTTTTTATTCAGTAACAACAACAACGTGAGAACAACCACGTGAAAACTCAAGCCCAGAACAAGGGGCTTGTAATTAACTGAAGCCCAGAACAGGGGGGGCTTGTAAACTAAAGCCCAGAACAGGGGCCTTTTAAACTTAAGCCCAGAACAGCGGGCGTATGTACATTGAAAGAATTCAAGCCCAGAACGGGACTTGTACATTGAAATGATGGGCGGCCCAGTCATAGACGAGTACATCTCGGTCCTCGGCCTTGGGGTACTCGTCAAACATCTGTACAATGGTAGATAAGGGTCTTCCCCGGCATCGATGGTACAGGCAAAACAAGCAATATTGTCCGCACACGCTACTGGTCAGGCTTTGCAACGTTTGACTGTTCCAACACCACGTCTCTGTGCCTTGATCCATGAAGTCTGTTAAATCGGGATGGAGGGGTGGCAGGCCGTACGGGTCAAAGTATTCGCCCTGCTGTTCTGTCAAGTACACGGCCACCCAATGTTCACCGTGCCGATCCATCGGGTCCGTGTTGAGAACGTAAGCAGCAGGATACATACGGTCTAATGGGAACACATCTCGGGCGAACACCCCTTGAAACATCATACGTGTCTCTGGGTCATTCTCCAGCACGGTGGTTATCTGCTCTCTATCCATGTTAGGTGGAGAAGTCACACAGCACGTTACGCGCCTTGTCCACTTGAATGATGTTGTCAAATCACATTAACGGTGTGGCTCGTTGAAAGTGGATTTCCAACCGTAAATTGCCTTGCTTGGCCAGGGCCAGCTGATGGTCGTTCTCTAAGGTGGGGGTCAGATCGAAACAGAACAATGTGTATCCGTTCCCATAGTCCTCCCGACTGATGAAATTCCCTTCGTCCTGGTTGATTTGACCGGTGGCTGTAAACAGGCTCTGATAGGCTCGAATGAAATTCGCGCGCCCAAAGTTCGGGGTTAAGGCCGTGGCTGGCACCTGTTGTCCATCCACATGCAGGGCCACACAATTGATGCCGAAATGTTTAAAGTCAAACGGATTCTCTAGGTAGGCTCCACTGAAACTGGTATTTTCCACACAGGCCAGGATCAATCGCTTGGGTAGTTCCCCCAGGAACAGGTTGTCTTTGTTGGCGCTCATATTTCCAGCAGACACAGAGAACACTTTGGTTTGCACACGTCGGATAGGGTACTGGGCTGGTTTTGTTTCCAAGGCTTTCATGTGTCCCAATTGAACGGCTGGATTCGGTTTCACTTTTCGGACATACGGGACTGCGTCTTCGATGACAATCTTATAGTCAGCTACATGCGCCTCTACGTTAGTGGCCATCAAGGCGAAGGTCGGAGGCGCCCGTATCAGTCGGATTTTGATGGGAACCTTGTTCAAGAGGTATCGGTCTTGCATGAACATGTCTGCGTGCAGTCGACCGATCATATCCACAGAGACGCCGTTCGCGGTCAAAGCCTTCCGTTGGCTATATCCCGTATTGTCGTTCTCTGCGCCCATGTGCTCGGCTTTGTCCTGGTAGAATAAAGCGGCTGTCAGTTGAGATTTTTTAGCCTCTCGCCCATGCGACAACAGCGTCTCGATGTAGGCTCGATAGGGGTACGTGTTGGTCGAGTCACTGATGGGTTTGTCGCTGAGAAATATATCCACCTGTTGAAACATCGAGTGCAGCCAGAGATTCGTGGGGCCCACCGTTGCTTGGTCGACGATTCTGGTGCCATCTCCACTGACGATCTTGGCTTTCACATACAAGTAGGTATGGGCTAAATCCACATAGGTCGTATCCGCATTACTGATGGTGAACTCGATGGGTCCTGTTGCGTTGATGCTGGACAGCGGGAGATGCTCCACCCATAATCCTTGTTCGGCACTAGTCTGTGTGGGCGGCACGGTCCACAAATCAAATTCACTGTTGGTGGAGGGGCAGGACTCGGCGTGGATCAAGGACATGTTTTAAGAAAAGATATCCCGGGTCTTCTTCGATGTGCGTCGTCGCTGGGTCGGTCGTCGACT